>JZKD02S1734657.1:633269-670429 GCA_000966675.3 Picea glauca
TCCGGGCGAGCCTTCCACATAGGTTTACTAGATTTCCTCTGAAGAAACTTGTTCCTCCTAGGGAAGGGATCATGGCAGGCTTCCCTATAGCTTCCCAACTTCTTTCTCGCATAATATTAACTTGCACTTCTTCATCAAAAGTACAGTCAATGTCAAAGTCCCCTATTCTTTCTTCGATTTTCTCCGTTTCTTTGAAGATCTCTGATAGCCTAACATGTCGGTGGTCATTCAAGGTATCTTTCATTTGTAGCAATATATTTTCTAATTATTTCTGGGTTTCTGCTATAATCTTGGTCTCTTGATATCCCTCAGGGTTTTCTTGTTCCATATTCATCTTCTCAAGCCTAGCAATCATTCTAGGGAAATCCAATACTTCATGGTCATAGCCTTACAACAGAGGAAACTAGGTATTCTCCCAGGGCATTCTTTAGCAATATGTCTCGGTCGTCTGCAACCATAACAAAGGGTTAATATTCTCGTCCGTTTAGACGTTCCCCAACTCCTTCTATACTGTGCACCAGAATCATAGTGGCTAGCTTGCAAAAAAAGTTTTCTAGGATCCTACATCCACTTGTTAGTCCAGACATTCTTTTGATGCATAGGTATAACATATCTATCACTATATTTATCAGATCTATTCATATCAAACTTTCTTTCATCTATTAATGCCTAGTTTTGAAGCTAGGATAGAATCTATCAAACATACCTAGATCCATGCTTTAGAAACAAAAATAATTTCACTTGTCTTACTTCTGCAGAGCATAAAGCTTCCAGATATAATACTTTTAACTATTCTTACCTTTATCAAGGCATAGAGCTTACAGATCTTACCTTTTTCTTCACAGATCTGACTTCTTTTCTTCAGATATGACCTCTCTTTCTTCATATCTGACCTCTTTTCTTGGCACAAAACTTCACAGGTCAAACGAAACATTGTGCACTAGAGCAACAGATCTACACACAAAGATTTTTGATGCAAAGCTTCTTCTTCTTCAATTCCCAGCAATCACAGTTCCAGGTCCCGGCAATAGAACCATTTGTTGGCACAGGGGCAGACCCAAAGTTCAACGCTTAAGAGTGCACCAAAAAAGCCCTAACTACCAACCCTTTCGGCTAACTACCAACCCTTTCGGCAACACCTGTGAAGCAGATGAAGTCTCACCCGAGGTAGAGGTAGGGGTGGTTGGAAGACTCAGGTGTCTACAACCTTAGTTGGGACACATATTTGTGATTATCTTTCTTACATCGCACTTAGCATCAATTATTCCTTAACATACATTCATTAAGATACTTCGCAGAAGGCACAGAGAATCGAAGTGAATACTTATACTAAGAATGATTCAGTACTTATCCATAGAAATGTAGGTTAGATTCAACAGATCAAGCACTAAGCATCTCATATATGAGATCTAATGTTCATTCATTCATCAACAGCATAGAGCATAACTAGATCTACTTAATCACATCAAACACTTAGCCAAGAAAGAGATAAATACAAAAGAGTGAAGCACAAAGCACTATACACACAGTTATTGTGGTTCACCCCCACTCTGGGGCTACGTCCATAAAGCCTTCTTTATATTATCACGGTCAAGTAGTTACAACATAGAGCTCTAATGACCCTTACTTTGCACAAGACAGAAGATCTGTGCAACTTGCTAGATCCTTCTTCCTTACTATTTAGACTATAAAAATCTACACTTAGCTCTTCGATCTCATGCACAAAGCACTCTAATATACATCTGATCACACATATCCAATTACTAGCACTAAGATTTCATTCATACATCACATAGATGTACTACATTACTATATCCTCCTTATCTTACTATCTACATTGCCTATTTATAGATTTAAAAATGGGACTAAACGTGGGTAAACCCACGAGCTAACATCCCTTTCCTATTACATCAACCCAAAACCCTAAAATGGACCCCAAAATAGGTCTTGCTTCCTTATTATCTGCTTCACGTTGTGCTCCTTCCTTGGAAAGTTGTCACAGTCCCAAAAGTGGTCAAGTATGACCAAGTACTCTTCAAAACTTGGTTAAGGGCCAACACAATGTAACAATGCCTTGCTCCTGAATCAATCAAAATAACAATAGGATGATTTATGATCTTACCTTCCACCTCGATCATATTTAAATATGCATAGATTCTTTCGATATATCTGACTGTTGTAGCCTCTTGGATGTTGTGCATAGTCTTCACTTTGTCCTTTTTGTGTGGGCAATCCTTGTACATGTGATCTTCCATGCATCCCCAACATTGGATTGGTGGTCTTCCCCTTTTTCCTAAGGAATCTTCCTTCATGGAATCCCCCTTACATATTGATCTTGATGATTTCTATTAGGCTCATTCCTATTGAAGGGAGGTTTGAATCCTTTCCTCCTTTGATCGAACTTTGCATTCTTCTTGTCCTTCCAAGATTTCTGCAAGGATTCTCTTCCCTGGCCTTGCTCATATAGGTATTTATCCTTCCTGATAGCTTCAGTCAAGGTATTGGGTTCATCATACTTGATCTTTTCCTTATAAAAGGTTGGAAATCTACTTAGAAATCTTTGTATTTTCACTTTCATATCACCAATGAACCTGACATACTTTAACAATCCCAAGAAATTCTTCTCATATTCTGCCATAGTCATGCTTCCCAACTTGAGTTCAAATAATTCCTACATTTTCTTGTCATAGAAATTCTCTGAGAGGTGCTCCTTCTGGAAGTAGTTCTTGAACTGCTTCCAAGTGATCCTACTTTCATTAACATGCTCCACTTGCTTTAGTTGGTCCCACCATATTGCATATTTTTCATGTAAGTGGTAAGTGGCAATTAGGGCTTCCAGGTTTGATGAATAGTTATGCAACTGAAAATATCTCCAGAGCCTTGTTGGACCTTGGTTATGGATGAAATCGAATATTACATAAGAAAAGGAGAAATACGAACCACATGGAAGACACAGTGACTGATACTGGGTCAAAGTGAGAAAAAAAGCATAAAAGACAGAGCAAAGTAAGAGAAAGAAATTTGTTGGATGAGGAGATCAAGTATGACAGATCAACAAGGAAGATGGATCATTGACAGCTTAGCAAGAGAAAAAATCCAACGGTAGATGCTTTGGAGAACCTCACGGGAAGGAAGGAAAGACAGGCTGGTGAAGCCCTGAAAACGTGGGTCAAGTTGACCTAGGGTTTAGGTATCTAGGGTTTTGACACCTAGGATTCAGCCTAAGGCTGTTGGTGAGCTATTATAATGTATAAATAAAGATCAAGAGGACCTGATATGGGTTCGAATATGTAATAATTAGTGATTGTTTTTATTGCTAAGAGAGAAGTATTGTGTGGAGAGAGAAATCTGTGTTGTAAGATCTTCAGCTGGGTGCAAAGATCAACCTTGCAGCTGGGCATAGGGAAGGGATATAGAGAGAAGAGAGAAAGAGAGAGATCTGCAAGATAAGAGCGCATATAGAATTGTAATATTTCATCTAATATATTATAAAGCATAGTTCTATGGGTGTAGCCCTAGGGAGAGGGTGAACCATGTATATCCTTTTGTTGTATGTGATTTATGTTGTGTTCTTTACTCTGTTACTTCGATGATGCATTATTATGTTAGATCTGATATATAACTGTGCAAAGTAGGTTTATGTTTGGAAACAATAGTTTGTTCTCCTTTTGTGATTTCCTTGATTCCACTTGCATTTCCTCTGGTTGTAGACACATGTGTCCTGCAACCCTCTGTTTCTACTTCGGGTGAGACTGCATCTGGTTTGCAGGTGTTTCCGAAAGGGCCAATAGTTAGGGATTGTTGGTGTGATATTAGAGTTGAACCCTGGGTCTTCCCCTGCGTGCCAACAAATGGTTCTGTTTCTGGGACTGAGATATTCTTGAGGGAATTTCAAGGTGGTTTCCATTGAAGACGGAGATTTAGAAGTGGATAGAAGAACAAGAAAAGGACTTCGCAGAAGATCAGAATAAGAACCCTAATATTAGCGTAGAAGGCTGGTTGGGAAGGTATATCTTTATTGATATACATGAGATTTTCTTTGGAGGAATTCATAAGGAGCTATACGAGTGGTTGGCCAAGTTAGAAAACACCCAGTTTGAGATCATGTTGTGGTGGGAAATCCCCCTATGGAATAGAAAATAGGGTTATATTATGCATGCAAATATGACCAAAAGAAACCTACTTTCTACCTTTGTCCCCAGACCTAATCCCCATTTCTTTTTAGTGAATACATGGTTAGACCAACATACCTTGTTCCGGATGGTCGATTTCGATCCTTCTTCATGCTTGGTCGCTTGTTGGCAGCTCTCCTCCCAAGGTTGACTTGCATACAAAACAAGAAACAAACTACACATGCATTTTACCTACAGACTAATGGGTTAGAGATTCAAACATATATTTACTGAACTATGAAGAACTCATATAGTGGGACAGGAAAAGCATTTCTTACAACTTACAATGTCGATACCGGCCACTACTCTGCGAATCCTGATCCTGGGCTCCTCTTCAAATGTCCTCCAACTTCTTTTCTTTGTATCTCTTCTTGCACAAGGATGGTTAAAGGGTTGGGACAATGGGAATATGCAATTGGGCATAGTTTCTTTACTCTTGTTCTCCTTCTCCAAACAGGACCCCTAACCCTTCTTTTATAGGCTAGAAGAACCTAGGTATTTGGACGAACCCTTGGCCATGCATGGCTGAGAGTTTCAGTTAACTCACCCAAATTTGTGTGTTCCGTCGGCAACTTTCCTTTTTTCGTGCTTTTGTCGGTCCACACGGGTTGTTTGAGGTCAGCTAGTGTGTACACACATGCAGTAATGGAGTAGGGCATGTGGGACCTTATAAAAAGAGGTTTTTTAAAGAGTTGTTCAGCGGTGCTTTGGCAAAGAAGGGATCTGATATGGCCTGATGCCGAGAAATCATGTATGGTGTAAATTAGGGTTATAACAGATCATATCTAGACAACCTGTGGTTTGGATGTTGGCACTGATCAAGAAGGTCAAAAGAGTTGATAGCATCATTTCAAGAGAAGTACATCATTGGTTTGATAGTACCATTGTAGGGTATATCACAAAGTTTTCTATTGATATGGTAGAATCATATAGCCAAGAAGAGAGATATTTCTTTAGAGGACCTAGAGGGAATTTTTTACACTTCTTGAAGTTGAATATCAATATTTTATTGCATGAGAAGAACATATTGAAGATACAGTAGTGGGTCAGACTGAAAAATCTAATGTTCAAGAATTCAGACAATGACAGTGACACAGATATCGGACACACGTGCAATGGGAGGACCTTAAGAGAAGTTCCTATGGTGAACTTGTTCGAGAAAAGTCATGAACCAACACAAGAAGAAGGGTTCTACGGTGGAGAAGAAGAAGAGTTGTTGAACAAGGAACATTCAGAGTCCACTAGGGTAGAAGAAGAGAAGACTGAAGAACCTTGCCGAGGAGATTCAAAAACTTCAAGGACTGCACATACTGTTGAAGTAAGTGATATTACACCCCCTTTTCTTTCAGCAACATTAAGTAACCAGAGTAACCTAAGTTATCAGAGCAGTGGTACAAGTGGTTCAGTGCACACTCAGTCAGGAAACCTAGGAATATCTATGGAATATGAGATGAGTTTACCCACCTTTAGAGGAGATGGATCTAAAGATCCTGATCAACACTGGTTTCTATGTGAAGTTGTATGGAGTATTAAAAATGTCACCAACGAAGATGTTAAACAAGTTCATTTTAGTACTACCTTGAGAGACCGTGCACTGAGCTAGTACATGAAACTTGTCCAAGGAATTGCACAACCTAAACCGCTGAATGAGATCAAGAATGTGTTGGTTGCGGAATTCAAGAAACCTAAGTCAGATTCACAATGCATTACAGAGTTGAAAGAAATCAAGCAGAGAATAGTTGAACCTATTTGGGTGTTTGATCATAGGTTTAAAACCTTAACTGGTCGGATGACTTTTTAGATCCCAGATGATAAGAACAATGAATAGTTCATTTCTTCCCTTTTACCAGACATCAGAGTCCCTCTGATGCAACAGAAGATTGCTTCATAGGCTGAGGCACTGGAGATGGCCATGAAGCTATAATCAACCCCTATGGGAGAATCCAACTCATGTATGAGTCAAATCTTGAGTCATCTAACTAGCTTATCACTAAAGGTCAAGGATATGAAAAAAGATAAGAGAAGAAATCTAGTGTAGCATATGAAAATCAGAAGGCCATGATAAGGAGAACTACCCCATGTTTCATGAATACTTGTCTTCTGGAGCTCTGAGCCCTTTCAAGAAAGTTACCCTACCTTAGTGTGAGGTATGTAGAAATAGACATCGCCCTGGTGAATGTTATTACATGCACAAATATGTTCATACACCCACAAATGTTCATTGCACATTTTGTAAGTCGATAGGGCATGATGATAGGGATTGTAGGGCATATGACCTCATGCATGAAAGGTCAAGGGATATATACAAAATTCAAGGCAAAATACAACAAGAAGGGAACACTATGCAATATAATTCCCATAGAAGAGGAAACTTCAACCCTCATGGTGGATTCAGAGGAAGAGGATGATGAGGAAGCATGGGTCGAGGTAGAGGTCATATCATTTGTTATAATTGTGCATAGCCAGGTCATTTTGCAAGGGACTATCAGAACCTTTATACCAGTTGCAGTTACTATAATTCATTTGAACATGTTTTCTATAGCTGGAAAAACCCTCTATGGACTACACCAATGTTTTGAAATGTATGCAGAGCTAACCATCTAAAGTCTCCTACTTTTTATCAACTATCCCAACGTTACCCCACAATCATACATAAAAGACAAAGTACATGGATTCAATAGGCATACCTTAAACTCTGCGTCTGGTGTCGATCCCTTTGCACTCAGTTGTTTCATGACTGCAAGTCTCCTCCCAAGGCTGACCTGCATTCACCAAAAGACAAACAAGAAACTACAAGCATGCATTCTATGTATGGATTAGTGGGTTAGACATCATAACCAAGAAATGTAAACAAATCATAAAGATTTAAGATGTTATTTGGTGGGATGGAAAAAGTATTTCTTTATATTAATCTTGGTCCTCGAACTTGGTCCTAGGATCCTCTTCACCATCAACCAACTTCTTCCACGTTTTCTTGTCCTCTTCAGTTCTCTCTTGGGAAATGGCAAGGATTTGTAGAGGAGGAAGAAGGAATTCTGGCTCAAACTCACAATGCGGTTGCAAAATATTGGGGCAATGGAGGGATATTCAAATGGGTAGAGTTTCTATTCTCTCATACTTCCTTTTGGAATGGGGACCCAACACCTTATTTTATAGGCCAAAAGAGATAGTAACAGTTGGGGTGATTGGATATGGGCGGTCAAATGGTTAAGTAACAGCCCGAAAACCCATATCCATTTTCAATTTTCATTTTTCGTGATTTTTTGTGAGTGTACGCGAGCTGTATTGGTGAAGAAATCATGTGTACGTGGGAAGTAGTGGTGTAGGGTGAGTACACCTTCAAAACAATGGTTTTTAGAAGAGTTGTTCAGTGATGGCTTGGCAAATATAGCAAGTAAGATGGCCTGATGCCAGGTAAGCATGTCTTGTGTAGTTTAGGGTTATAACAGATGCCCCCTAATGTGTGAGGTCAGAAGAGAATCTGATGGTCAAAATACATTACAAATTGTCACCAATGTATGGAGCAAGTGAGACCAGGGACCAGAGTTCAGGAGGTGCCACTTGCAAAATAACAATTTTCCTCACCGAGGCGGGCATACCCATGCTCCAGATGAAATAAAATCATGGCTGCCAATCAAATACACTACAGATCCATGTCATATAAATATATAAAGTGTATCTGCAAGAAGTACACAACAGATCTACATCTCAAAATAAGAATATATACATGTATAGTATCCATCTTCAAGAAGCGAATGATGCCTGATGGCTGGAGATGAGGTCTTCAGAGCTCAAGCAAATGACTTCAAAATCTTCAAAACTCAGGTAGGAGTGTAATATTAGTGTACGAAGTCACTACCCATAGGTCTTTGACGACTCATCGGGAACAAACAAGAGGATCTCAATGATTAGGCAGAGAACTTCATGGATTTTGAGCAAGGACTTGATGGGACTTTCGGGGTGGCTAGGCATGAGGAAAAGAGACAAACTGCAGAAGGGATGACTCAAGTTTAGTAAAAATTCCCTTGAATGAAAGCATGAAAAAATATGAGACTCAGGCAACATGGCATTGACATAAGTTCACGATGCAGGATGCAATGCAAACTCTCCATATGTTTTGAAGGATAACCAAACGGAGGAGGACACAACTCTATGTAGAGAGAACAACTTCCTAAGGTCATATTGAATCCTATATCTTGACGAACAAATAGAAGGATTTGATATTTTTGAGGGTGACTCATTGTGCTATCAACAAAAGAAAATGCTTTTCCCTTCCTCTTTTTGGGATATATTTGATTTTTTTGTCTGTTTCAATAATTTTGGAAAGTTTGAAAAAGAATAAAAGAATGTTATGTTACAAATGAGGAATGAGTGTTGCATTCATACTAGTTCCAAGCGCAAGGAACACACTGATTCTCAGAGAAAGGGGATATATGTAGGAAAAGGAAACTCGAGAAAAATCCTCCATGGATCAAGGTTTTAAGATGCAGACGCAAAGTGCTACAATGGTTGCGTATAAGGTATGCTTCAGATGGTTTAGTTGAGAGAAACATGGATCCAAAATTAGGCCAAAGATGTAGGAATGAAAATGTGATTAATAAGACACAATGATAACGTCCTTCGATGTAATTTTAATGAGCCCGGAGAAGGTAATCTCGATGGTTTTTCATTTTTAGAAAGTCTGAAAAAGCATAAACAGAGACTCCACTGGGGTACCTTTTTCAAAGGTAGTCTAGTTGGTTCAAAAAAGGGGTAAACTAGCACCGGAAAAATGTCTATTCAAAACCATTCTAATGAGTGTGACAAAGAAAAGGTCACTCAACAATCTTTTCATATTTAAGGAGTCTGAAAAGAGCTTAACTATGGACTCTGTAAGGGATGTTCTTCTGGACCAATTTAACGAGTGTGAATAAACAAGGTCACTCAACCATCTTTTCAATTTTAGGGAGTCTGAAAAGAGCTTAACTATGGACTTCGTGGGGGTTCCTTTTCCATAAATTTAGTCCCTCAAGCCCAAAAAAGGGTTAAATCTATACCTGAGAATACTCTTCTAGAGAACCAAGGCTCCTAGAGTATATCTTTGTTCGTACATTTGACCATCCAAACCGAAAAAGAGGTAAACTACCACGGACAGACATGCCTTCAAATTTTACATTAGCGAGAGTTAAGGGAAACAATATCTCTAGGTAATATTTTCATGTTTAGAGGGTTTGAAAAGGGCTTAAAAGTATACCCATTTTGTTTTGGGAGTCCTGAGGGTGAGGTCAAGAGTGATAATGAATCATGCAAATGAGTCTCAAACTCGTAATCAGGAAAAACTAATAAGGAATCTTGAGCCTATAGTCATTAGTGATGACATGGACACCAAAATGCAACTAGGATATACCTAGGGCATCCATGTGAAAGTAGGCTCTACCACTAAATTACGACACTTCTAGAGCAGGAGTGACGGTTTTGTGTCACAATTCGGTGGGATCGATCCTATGGAAAAGAGAAAAAAGACAACAAGGTGCAACAAGTGGAGGTGGAATCCTATATTACATGCAAAAAGTTGGAAAAATGACCTTTTTACCACAAGACCTTTAAAAATGACCCAATTCTCAAAAAAATTCCCAATACCCAAAGTAACACGTATCATAACATCGCCCAAAAAACTCAAGAACCATACTAAACAATTTTCAAGCGACAAAAGGGTTCAAAAAATGACAAAAAGGGGCCAAAAAATCTATAAATAGAAGCTGACAACTCATTATCACCATTGTAAATTAAGAATTGAGAGAAAAGTAAAAAACACCCATTTTCCAAAAGATTTGATTCTGGGAGCTTCAGTGGATGAAACGAACTTCCGCTTGGCCCAAGTAAGTACAAACTAGCCTCTTTTGCATTTCCATCCTTCATTTTTGCATTTATTTTTGTTTTTTGGGGGGCCACTGACCCTTAAATAGGTCGGCCCTATGTGTATGCGGGTTTTCCAAGCACAGCCCACGTGTGCATGCTAGCATAAGATAATTTTCTCGCGTATACATGCAATTGTCGCCAAAATAGCCCGCGTACACCCTCAAATGAGTGGAAAAATAAAAATAAAACAAGAGTTAAATCTCCATACATTTGTCATTTTGCAGGATGTATGTTCATTGGAGAGAGAGGGAGCATGAGGACATTGATTTTTTTGTCTCAGAGGACCTTGCTGCTATTGATGTTTTATCACAATGCAGGTTGTTAAAGTTCTTCCAACGTCCATTTATGAGGGCACAACCCAGGTTTCTAAATTCTTTGATAGATTACTAGAATCCTGACACGAAGGCATTTATGCTCGAGGGGGCAGTCGTTGACTCCAACGACTGAAGACATTTACTTCCTAAATGGTCTCTCTAGGAGAGGGAATCCAGTCAACTTACATACTTTCCCCCCAAAGCCTCACAACATTGAGGAGTTGATTGGACTCCATTGCGAGGTTGGTACTGAGAAAGTAGGTTCTCACATGCCTATACATAAGATCATCAACCTATCACTCAAAGTGATAGTTCTACTCATTGGGTGGATCACTATATCTGTGTATTTGTATCAGGCTTCCAGGGAACACATGCATTGTGCAGTACAGTGCTTAAATGCACATATTTTTGACTGGAGTACAACCATGTTGGATTGCATGAAGAGACAACTAACAGAGTGTTGGATACGGGAGAACCGAAACTTCAGTTTTGAGATTGTTTTGTGTTCCTTTTTCTTTGAGAGGGTACCCATTCTTAGTCCTCGAGAGACTATATGAGGGCACAAGGCCTCTCTCCCAGCGCTATGGAGATGAGCAATGCTATTTCCGCGACAGCGGGGAGGGAGGACCATCGAGGCCTTCGATGATAAATTTTTTGACTGGTGGTCACGTCATATTCCGACAATAGAGGACTACCCCTATGTCAGGATCAATTTTTCTATGGATCCTGACATGCTTGTACCTCTCGGAGCGGAGTGAGGAGATATGGGTAAGTTTTCTTTTCAAAGTTATTTATTTTTTATGTATTTTTATATATATCATTTTTTTTTGTATACCAAAGTATCTGACACTTATGTATCTGTTATGTAAAGATGTGGGACCAGTGCATCCAACAAAGTTCTCTAGGACCAGGAGTCATCCTTAACCAGAGACGGGACCAACAATGGTCATTGGACTAGCAACAACAACAGGGAGGACTCTAGCCGAAGAGAATGAGAGAATATTGAGACAGGTGGAGCGGAACCTCACTGCGCTCACTCGTACAGTCCCTATGGTGGAGATTGAGGATCTCCCATCATCGATGCAACCTCACGTAGTTGGGGTGCCACAGACCTGGGTCCAACTCTTCCGATGTTTGGAAAATGTTGTTGTTCATTATGGTAGGGCAAATAGGCCCCGCCCTTAGCTATGTTGGACTACTTACATGTCGAGAGCACATTTTGTATATGTTTTAGGGCATAAGCCTCGTGACTCTTATTGGACATATTTTTGAGGTGATTGTGCCCACCCATGTACTCTGACATTACTCTAACATTTTTTATATATATATGCATATTTACATCTTTTTATGTCTTATGGATTACATCTATTTTACAAATGTATTTACATGTGCGTGTGTGTGATTTTCCTTACATGTGTGCAATATGCCAATCTAATACATGATTAGCTAGAGTATCTATGATTTGATTCAATCTCCTAGGAACATGGATATATGTAATGTAATCTAAGCTTCATTCTAAGAGACGTACTCTAAGGAACCATCGATGTAGAGTAGGATCGTAAACGTGGTAAACCCCATTTAACTGGGACACAACTAGTTGAGTGACTAAGTAGATCCGGAGGTGAGAGATACCATGTGACAAAGTGTCACAAAGAAACTCTAAGACTATGCTATATTCGGTGACATTTTTTTGTGCTATCACCTAAAAAGATACCTACCGAAGAAAGCAACCGGCCCTGAGGTGTGAAAATCACCCAAGCTTGCAGAAGCAAGCCTCCGAGTGTGTTGGCTAGCATCATACGCAAACCCAACGAACACCTCTGATTCACTTGACATCTGCCATAGTGAAAAGTATGAAATTAAAAACGACACGTCCATAAGACCACAAAGACAAAAACTAAAAAGAAAATGTATAAGACTATACATATGTTACAATAAGTCGCCCAAGGTGACCCACCTACGAGTAATACTTCTTGAGGTAGAGCCCATTTCTAGGCTCCACCAAATAATTTCTCTCAAAGTCCACCAGATGATAAGTTCCCTTCTTTAGAACATCCTTCACAATGAAAGGTCACTTATCGTAAAGGATGGACCTTATCTTGCTCATAGACTAGGACAAGGTCGCCTTCAAAGAAAATTTGAGGATGGACCGACCGATCATACTGACACTTGAATTTTTGTTTGTGAGCCTCATTAGCCAAGGCCACATCCCAACGTTGCTCATCGAGCTTCTCAAGATATAATAAATTCTCCTCAAGCAGTGAAGTGTCTGGAAATAACTGTACTACCAATTTTAGAGAGGGGATCTGGCACTCTATAGGCAAGACTGCTTCCATCCTGTAAATGTGTTGAAAAGGTGAGAAACCAGTCGTAGTCTTAACAGACGTTTGGTAGGCCCATAATGTTGAGTACAACATCAAATGCCAATTTGACCTGAATGAATTGATCGTTTGTTGTAGAATAGTATTAATGGATTTATTCACAGCTTCCACCTAACTATTCGCTTGTGGGTAGTAGGGTGACAAATGTTCTTGCCTCAACCCAAGATTTGGCGTTATCTTGGACATCATTTTTTTTTGAAAGTGACTTCCATGGTCAGTGACAATCTCTCTCAGGATGTCGAACCTTGTTATTATCTGGTAAACAAAAAGAGAGTTGTTGTCTCACCATTATCTTTAAACATTGCCATAGCTTCGACCCACTTCATGGAGTAGTCTACTACTATGATGATATAACGGTACCCCCTTGCGGAAGGAGGTTTTCATGTAGCATAATCAATCCCCCACTTTGTGAAGGGACCAGCTGTGATGACGGTAAACATGGGAGCAGGGTGTTCCCTCACCTTCCAAGAGAATACCTGACACGGGTGGCACTTCTTGATCGATTCAACACAATATTTGATTAATGTCGACCAAAAGTAATTGTCTCGTAGAATCTTTTGGTTTGTTTCCAACCTAGACAAATGACCACCACATGCTCTTATGTGGCAATCGTTCAGAATGATTTCCTCTTCTTCATGAGTGAGACATCGGTGAAGGATGCAATATACACCTCGACGATACAGAGTGTCATTGAGTATGAGATATTTCTTGGTATGATGGCATATATGACGATGCTCATCACGAGAAGAAGAGTTGGGGAACTTCAAAGTCTAGAGATAGACTAGTATATCTCCATATCAGGGATCCGAATATGTGATCAAAAACATGTCTCCTTTGATAGGTGACTCCTTAGGTATGACATCACCTGATTCAACTGGAAGTTCTGAAATGAGTTCCGTGAAGACCAACGACTTTTTGGATTTTGCCCAGACAAAATTCAAGTCGAATTCCTGGAGGATAACTATCCATATACTGATATTTCCATCGATTACACGTCATGTCAATACGTATTGAAATGGATTCACAACCAAAATGATGGTGGTCTTTCGAAACAAGATGTAATGACGGAACCGTTGGACAACATGAATTGTTGCCAACTCAAGTTTTTCAATGTGGGAATAATTGAGTTCCGATCCAACTAGGCCTCGGCTTAGGTAATAGATCACGTATTCTGAGAGAAAATCATCCTCCTGAACCAAGACCATGCCAATGGTTGACTCTTTAGTGGTCAAGTACAATAAGAAATTGTTATTGTAATTGGGTGGCCGAAGAAGAGGGGTAGACATGAGGGCGCATTTCAACGCTTCAAAAGAGCATTGAGCGGCTTCATCCCAATAAAAAGGAATGTCCTTCTTTAGTAAACGCATGAAACCTTTTGTGATCTCAGCATAATTTGCAATGAAATGCCGTAAAAGTTTTGCTTTTCCCTGTAAAATCTGAAGCTAGGGGATTTTGCATGGGAGAGGAAACTAAACTATCCCCTCAACCTTTATAGGATCGACCATGCTCCTTATTGTCAAAACTATGAAACCAAGCAGATGACTCAATGTTACACAAAAACTGTATTTGTTTGGATTCAAGTGAATCCGGTAGTAGCGACATCACTCAAAGATAATTTGGAGGTGTGTTGGTTGATCATCTTTCTTACGGGATCATGATGCTAAATCATCAATATAAGCCTCCACTATGTGCTTGAGGTTGTGGAAAGAAAAAGACATGGCCCACTGAAAAGTCGCTCCAACATTTTTCAGACCAAAAGGAATATTCCGATAAGAGAATGTACCCCACAGACAAATGAAAGAGGTTTGTGTTGGTATTTAGGTTTTATTTGTATCTGATTTTATCCCGAAAAAACATCCATGAAAGAAAAGGCCTCGCAACCTGCGCATTCATCGACTATCTGGTCAATAAATGGCATGGGGAAATTATCCTTTGGATGGGATTTGTTCAAATCATGGAAGTCCATACATAGGTGAATCATACCCTACTTTTCATTGACTGACACGGGATTTGACACCCATTGAGTCAATTGAATGGGGTAGGTTAAACCAACTTTGAGTAGTTTCTCTACTTTAGCCTTAATAGTTGTTGCTTTCCTGGGATTAACTGGACAAAACTTTTGTCGGACCAGCTTGGCATCAGGATATGTCATGATTTCATGTTCAACAATTCTTGGATCTATTCCTAGAATCTCCTCGTAAGACCAGGAAAACACATCGTGGAATTCTTTAAATAAATCCGTGTAGATTCGAATCTCCTCAGGGGAGCAATCTTCTCTGATGAAGATATTATCCACGACGCCAGGGATTCTGGAGATATCAATAGGTATCATTTTAGTGATGGTTTCCATATTTTCTTCAACGTAAACATCATGCGTAGCCAAAGGATTGATAGGACAAGCCCTATCTCCAGTCATAGTCAGAGTGAATTCTCCTAATTCAATTCTTCTTAACTCTAGGATAAAATAAGATCTGTGATGGAGATCATCCCAGGGTCTTTCTAGACTAGTCATTGCCTCAATAATTTCCTCATCTAAGGGCAAGACCAAGTCTAAATAATCACTATCAGAGAGGGAACCTTGAGCCCAAATAGGCTCGAGAACCAGATCTAACTCCTATGCAGGAATTGGATCGGGGTCGATGGAAGCTTGCTGGACTATAGAGTACACAAATTTTGTCATGGAAAAAGGCATGGCCATGCCATGGTGCCCTTTCCCTTCCATCATAGCTTATGGGGGAGGAAGATTCCATAGATCGTTAAAGTAAGTCATGCGAAATGACAATATTTGAAAGATTTCATCTCTAGGTTGGTTAGTGACAGTCGATATGTAATGGACATTGTCAGTCGGAGGTGGGTAATCGAAAGTACCCATCAAAGGTGGACACAAACCAACCCCTACGTTGATGATGTCAGGTTGAGGTTTATCAATCATCGGGACCATGGATACCCCTGATGAAGGGTCAGGACGGGAGAAGGATAACTGATCAATGGACATGATCTGACCCTCATGTGGAAACAACAAGACTCGAAAAAATTTCGTGACCACTACTTGCATAGAATAGGTCCAAATCATTCCTAACAAGAGATTGTAGTTGAGAGATGCATTGACCACTTCAACCTCAACGCACACAGTCTTCCCCCCTAACTGCACGGGGAAAGAGGGGATGATTCCATGTGGTTGGAACAAACAACCATCGAAAGTGGTAAGAAGAGTAAGTGACAGAGACAAAATGGGTTGGCTAATGGCCTTCCAACACACCAAAGGCATCATGCATGTTGAGGCACCCTCATCAACCACCATGTAGAAAATGTTTTGAGTAAACGTTTTCATGGTGTAAGCCACTACTATCTGAAATGCGATGTGGTAAGGAAGATGACGTTTTAAGTCAGTCGTATCAAGCATGATCGATCCTGGATTACAAGTCTTAGCATATCCTAAGGCAGCTAACAAAGCCTTTCTCTGGGAAGGGTAGCTCTGGAGGACTTCCAAAGCAGACATCGCACAAGGGGTTTGTGACAAATCCTCCACCACGGAGTAGTTTTGGGTGGCCCTTGCATTTGGGTTATGGGAAGATATATTGACCATACCTTTGGGGATGAGTGTCATTGTTTCTCCCAACGTCTTCTCAATCTGGAGAGGAAGAGATGGGTTTTTGGCTTCTTTACCCTTCTCAGAGGTGTTTGGCATTCTGTAGTCGTGTGTCCTAGTTGTTATGTCAATGCTACCTTTCATCATGTACATATTCACGGACGAAGGATTACTCACAGGTAGAGGGGGTCCCTGACTGCCCCCTTTTGCACTCAAAGAGGATTGAGTTAAAATTTTCCCATGTGGAAATGGATTTGTTCACACGAAAAGATGTTGTTGTGCCAATAACTTCTGGGCCTCCACAAGCCGAGGGCACTGGTGAGTCGGTTGGTCTTTTGTGCAATGATTACACAGATACTTCGACTTCTTATTTTTTGTGTTTCCCCCGCCAACATTATTGGTAGGTTTCTTATCCCCCCTACCCTTCTTTCACTGTTTCTTCTTTTCATCAGGCTATTGGGTGGCCTTCAGGTTTGTCAATTGCACATTGTGTACATATGACATTTGAGTAGGGGGAGAAGCTGAACTACTGTAGAGTGGAGCTGACCTAAATTCTATAGAGTGGAGTAGGAAAGGATAGATTTCGTATTGAAGCCAAGCATCTCGTATGAAAATGGAGGGCCTATTGCACTCTGGGTGAAAGGAGCAGTGATTGCCTCCATAGAAGAAATCAGACCATTTCTCGAGGAAGAGGCGGTCGAGACTGTGGTGGTCCAAACCGATGATGGTTGGTTGGGAGGTGGAACACCCCTTATGGTGACAATCGTAGAGGGAGTATGATAATTCCCTGAAGAAGTATCAACATTTGTCTCCATCGTTGCTTGTGACACTACCTAACGCTTGTAAGGTTTAACCTATACGACGATGGGCATCGATAGATTAGTGATCGGAGGGTTATAAGGACCAAGATCTTCCACTTTGAGGTTGACAATGGTTGGTTCCTCCAGAATCAAATGTTATTCTCTCAGAGATGGTTCGGGCTCAGTTTCATGTGGCTCGGTTTCCTCAAAACACCCTTGTTGGTCTAGTCTTTGCCTTAGCGGTGGCGGGGGTGGCTCCAGATGAATCGGTGGTAGTCCAAGAAAACTTCATGACCAGTAGAGCTCCTGATCCTCCATGGTGTGATAATATCAATGAAACACTAGATATTTATATTAATTTTTTGAATACCAACACACACTAGAAAAAGATCCTATGAGATAAGACAAGCAAATCACTAGCTAGTTGGAAGAATAGTTACACCAACCAACACTAGAGAAACTTACCACTGCAAGTGCAACTCAAATACGGAAAGACCCTCTGGGTATACTTTGCAAAGTGTGGGCTAATGTCTACCTTAGGTACCATGGTATACCCCCACAGTCACCTGTGTAAGTCACTAAGATAAAGGAAACTAGGTTTCTAGCGCGCGAACAATCACCAGGTGGGTATAGTCGATAGTCGGGTGGACTGCAATGAGAAGGGTATCAAGCTTGAAACCTATCAAGGGTATCGAAAGAAATTTTTCTGGAATACAAATGAGGACCTCGAACTAATTTGAGACCCATGAAGCTCTGTGGAAAATGGGATCAATGAAATCCCAAGATAATCCCTCTATATGTGTTCCCCACTACACTTGGTTCAGCTTTGGAGGGATTATCTCCACTACCTTTCCTTACGTGACCTCGTTTTTAGCCCCTGTGTTATAGGGGGTTCCCAGATAAATTTCATGGTTATTGGACTTTCAAGCACTCCCTAGCTCAGACTCTTATGTTTGTTTTTGTAGCCTTGAAGAGTTTTCTCTCCAATCCTAAATCAAGGCTCTAGCCTAGACTACATTCATGGACCCTACAAACACAAAGTCTAATAACTTTTAATTAAGCATTAATTTTAGTGGTTGTCTTAAGTCAAAAGGAATGGAAATGAAACCACTAATTTTATTTAAGAGACGAAAGTGAAGAGAAAACGATCATACTAGAAACAAACTATTCCTTCTTCCCAAATAAATATTTTCCAAATTAAAACTTTTTCACGAAACTTTTCGTAACTACTTTTCTCAAATCTTTGAAAAGAAAAACTTAAAACAAGATTTTGATTGACTACGAGCTACTTAATGTCCAAAGAATTCAAGTGAATAACTTAAGAAAACTTTATTTTTCCTTGGTAAATGAAACAACTAACCTAAACTACTTTACCAAATAAAGAAATGAAATATTTTTTTTATTATTATATGCTTCAAAACAAGAAATTTGAAAATGAGTTATTTTCTTTTCTTCTAAAGAAAAAAAGGGAAAAATGATGACAATTCAAGACCAAGAAATGAATTCAATCCCAATCACAGATTGGAGGGAGTCACTGACAATACCAAACAGGTAGATCAATGCAGACTCACAAACTTGTCTAAAAGCCCTATCAAAGAAAACACAAGAAATATTTTGATGAAAAGAAAGCTATGTTGAGGTCAGACCTAGGCTACAGACTGTTGTAACAGAGACTAGGGATAGATCAAGAAAAACCCTGACAAGTATGAATTCTGACAAGGAAGAGGATGATTGCCTCTTCTAAAAAAAAAAAATTACTCAACACAGGCACGCTACTGACAATTCAGCAGCGAGCATATGTATGCGGGCTATCCAAAGGTAGGGCGCGTATGCACATGTGCAGGCCCACTACAGGCCGCGTACACCTCTGTAACTTCTCAAAAAGGTGAAAACCAAAAGTCAAGCATAGGCAGGGAGTACTAGTATGGAAGACCAGAATCCCTTAAAGACACAGAAGCTTACAGAAACTCAAAAACAATGAATAAATTGATTCAAAGAACCCAAAAGAAATATCCCCAAAGACCCTAGAGTCTTCCCCAGTATGGTCGCCAATTATGCTATAGACGGAAAACCCCTCTATGGACTACACTAGGGTTCTAAAATGTAGTCAGAGCTAACTATCTAAAGTCTCCTACTTTTTATCAACTATCTCAATGTTATCCCACAATCATATATAAAAGACAAAGTACAGGGATATGGTAGGCATACGTTAAACTCTGCATCCGGTGTTGATCCCTTTGCACTCGGTTGTTTCCTGACCGTAAGCCTCCTCCCAATTCTAACCTGCATTCACCAAAAGACAAACAAGAAACTACAAGCATGCATTCTATGTATGTATTAGTGGGTTAGACATCATAACCAAGAAATGTAAACAAATCATAAATTTTTAAGACGTTATTTGGGGGGACGAAAAAAGTACTTCTTTATATTAATCTCACAAAATTCGTTTACAACATGAGACCGACACTAATCCTCAAACATGGTCCTGGGATCCTCTTCACCATGCAACAATTGCTTTCACGTGTTCTTCTCCTCTTCAGTTCTCTCTAGGGAAATGGAAAGTATTTGCAAAGGAGGAAGAAGGAATTCTGGCTCAAACTCACAATGTGGATGCAAAATATTGGGGCAATGGGGGAATATTGAAATGGGTAGAGTTTCTATGCTCTCGTACCTCCTTTTGGAATGGGGCCCAAACACCTTATTTTATAGGCCAAAATATATTGTAACGGTTGGGGTGACTAGCTATGGGCAGTCAAACGGTTAGGTAACAGCCTGGAAACCCGTATCCATTTTTAATTTTCATTTTTCGTGATTTTTTGTGAGTGTACGTGAGTTGTAATGGTGCAAAAATGGTGCAGCAAGCGTGTGTACACGGTAAGTAGTGGTGTAGGGCATGTACACCTTAAAAACAATGGTTTTTAGAAGAGTTGTGCAGTGATGGCTTGGAAAATATAGCAAGTAAGATGGCATGATGCCAAGTAAGCATGTCTGGTGCAGTTTAGGGTTATAACAATGTCATAGAATATTGTCTTACGCTGCTAGCCAAACTTCATGAAACACGAGGATGAAACCAAAAAGTACATCTAATCATAGCAAAAACTCGTGGAGAAGATCCCATAGTTGATGTTATCACTAGAGGAGGCGTTGCTATAGGAGAAGACATGGTGACTCCAGGGAAGACTACAAAACAATCAAGAGTCAGAAAAGTTTTGGATAAGACACAAGAGTTTGATACAAAAAGAGAGAAGCAGACATTTGAAGAGGTAAGAAAAGAGTTTAGAAGAGGTCAGGCTTCTTCATCAAAGGCACAACCAAAAGTGAGAGAATGTGGAATGCCCCTGGTCTCCAATCAGTTTGCTTCACCTAGAGAAGGAAAAGAGGTAAGCATACTCATGGAATTCATATCCACTTTCACTAACTTGATAAAGGATGAGATTGTTGTATAAGAGATACAAAACTTGATGAGACAATATGAGCTAGGAAAGGTAGATCCTCTACTAAATAAAGCAGTACATCAACTATCCAAAAACAGAAGGACAAATAAGGAACTACACCTTAACGCTCAAATTGGAGAATATGATATAGATTATGTGGTCCTCGACTTAGGATATAGAATATAGAATATCATGACGAGGCAGACCTGGGCACTGATGGGAAAACCTAAGTTGATCTATTCCCCTATCAGGCTCAGGATGGCCAATCAACAGGCTATGAGCCCCTTCGGAAGACTAAAACATGTCCCTGTGGACATCGATGGGGTCAGAACATTTGTGGACTTTGAGGTGATTGAGATAGTCGATGATAACTATCCTTACCCCGCACTGTTAGGAATTGATTGGGTCTTCAATAATTCTATTGTTGTGGATTTGAAGAAATGAAGAATGACGTTCGAAGGAGATGGCCTTAGGGTCATCGCACCTTTGAATCCTGATGAAGGTACCAGATACACATAGCCCATAAGAGAAGAGGACTGCGCATATGAGATAGAGAATATATACAAATTGACCGCAAGACAATAGGATTACATTAATTCTACAACAAATGGGAATTTAAGCTGGCAAAGTGACAACGCATGCTCATCAGACTCAGAAGAAGCACTGGAGAACTGGCAGAACAAGATGCATGAATTTTCTGCACGGCGATGTGCTAGACTAACCAGAGAAGTTCGTTGGATCAGCAAAACAGTAAGTAATTTACCCACATTTGATGGTTTGAATCACTTAGAAACTTTCTTACTGGAATTTGAATAAACTATAATAGTACAACAGAGACTGTTGGCACTAGACGACACTTTGAAAGTTACTACAACAAGATGGTGGGGAACACATAAAAGGAACATCGTGAACTAGATACAATGTCTCACTTTGATGACAGCACAATTTTCAGAACAAATCAAAGGATGCGAAGTTAGGTACATAGGTCAAAGTTTTCTAAAATACCATGTGCAAGTTTTTGAGGAGGCCTGGAGCTGCATTCCTCAAGAATAGTGGGTGCATAAATTCATCAATACTTTAGACACAACACCTATCAACTGGTACCTTGAAGCGGAACTATGCCTCACCACTGTAGATTGGAAAGGTATGACACATAATTTTGTAGCTATATTTTTATTTGAAAGTCAACACCCTTTGGTAGATCAAGCTTTATAGGTTATAAGACAAAAAGTATTTGAGGAAGCCCCTAGCATCCCTATGGAGCAAGAAGAAGATGAATGGACTACACCTCTTCATAAATTGGAAGGATGTTACAATATCAATGTCGATGAAGACGATGATCCTAGGAAGGTGAACATCATATAAATAGAAGGACAACAAGACATAGAAGGACCAGCAGTCAAACTACCTTTCATTGGAAAACCAATCAAAATCAAGAAAGTTAATATTGGAACAGATAAAGCACCTATGCTTGCTAATGTTAGAGATTACTAGGATGATGTCACTATTGATAAGATCACAGAATTATTGCATTAATATTAGAACTTGTTTCCAACCAAGTTCATTGATGTGAAGGGCATTAAAGAGCCCATGGGAGAGATGAATATCCCCTTGAAACTATATGCAAGGCCAGTTAAACAAAGACCTTACATATTGAACCCTAAATATAAGGAGAAAGTAAATATTGAACTCGATAGAATGTTGGAAGTAGGGATCTTAGAACCCGTCGAAGAGTTAGAATGGATTATCCCTATGGTGGTTCAGGATAAGAAAATAGGAGAGGTCAAAATCTATGTAGATCTCAGGAAGCTGAAAGATGCATGTCTACATGATCCATTCCCTACACCATTTACTGATGAAGTGTTAGATAATGTGGGAGGACAGGAAGTCTACTCCTTCACTGATGAATTCTCAGGATACCATCAGATCAAGATTTCCAAAGAAGATTTCCATAGGACCACGTTTACAATAGAGTATGGATCCTACCAATACACAATGATGCCTTTTGGATTGAATAATGCACCAACCATATTTTCTAGGGTGGTGGTCGAAGCATTCAAGGAGTTTTTACATAAATTTCTAAAAGCATATTTTGATGATTGGTTTGTTTTTAGCTTGTTTCAAAATCATATTGAATGCTTAATAATAATTTTGGATAAGTGCAGGCAATGTTAGATTTCCCTGAACCTGAAGAAGTGCATCTTCTTTTCACCCTTTGGAGTGTTGCTCGGCTATTTTGTGTGTAAGCAAGGGTTACTAGTAGATCCATCTAATATTTCCATTATAGTTGATTTACCCCTTCCCACTTCATTCAAACAGTTACACACTGCATTGGGACATATTGGATACTACAGAAAGTTCATTAAGGGATATGCATAGATTACAACACCTATGGAGAAGCTTCTGAAGAAATGTTTTCAGTTTCACTGGATAGAAGAATGTCAGCAGATCTTCGACACATTGAAACAAAAAATGGTTATTGCGCCTATTCTGGTTTTCCCAGATTGGAGCAAGGAATTTCATGTACATGTCAGTGCATCTTCTATTGCATTGGGATAAGTGTTATCACAACCAGGAGCAGGAGACATTGACCACTCGTTAGATTTTTCTAACAGGAATCTCTCAACAACTAAGATAAGCTACACCACCACCAAGAGAGAAGGTTTAGCCATGGTGTATGCCCTGCAAAAAAATTCGCCACTACTTGTTGGGAGGACACTTTAAAATTTTCACTGATCACTCTGCGTTGAAATACCTAGTCAACAAGCTAATGTTGGGGGGAAGAATATGTAGATGGCTTCTGTTATTTCAGGAATATGATTTTTAAATTGTGGTAAAGCGAGGAAGGAACATGGAGAGGAACCTACTAGTTTGGAGGATACACTATCAAATGCACAGTTGTTGGACATTAGAAAGGTTGATGATCACTTTGTTGATATAGTTCAGTTCCTATCCATAGAAATAACACCTAGTGAATATATAATCACTTGGAAGAAACAATTGGTAGTGCACGTTGCAGATTTTTCACTTATAGTTGGACAACTATACAATATGGGACCTGATGAAATCCTGAGGAGATGTGTCATGGATGCATAAATACCATTGATTTTAGCATAATCTCATGAAGGCATCGAAGGAGGACACTATGTAGAAAAAGAAACAACACAAAAGGTTCTTAGAGTTGGACTTTGGTGGCCTACTTTACACATAGATGATAAAGACTACTACAGACCCTACGATGTATGCCAAAGAGTTGGGAAACCATCCAAAAGAGATGACATTCCATTATCACCCCAGCTAACCTTACCTGCCTTTGAGAAATGGGTCATTGACTTCATGGGACCTATAAACCCACTAGGGAAGTATACAGGAGCCAGATACATCATCACTTCGACAAAGTATTTGACTAGATGGGAAGAAGCAAGAGCAGTTAAGGACTGTAGTGCAACTACAACAACGCTTTTCATATTTGATGATATCATAACCAGGTTTGGATGCCTGAAGATCCCTATGAGTGATCAAGGCACACATTTTATTAATAATACCATTGAATCCTTAACTGAGGAATTCAAAGTTCACCACTAGAAGAGCACTCCTTACCACCCATAAGAGAATGAGACAGTTGAAGCATTCAATAAGATCTTGGAGACAACGCTAATGAATATTTGCAGTGTGAATAGGGATGACTGGGATTTTAGAGTACCAGCAGTGTTATGGGCCTATAGAACTACTTGTAAGAAGTTGACAATGCAAACCCCTTTAAATTGGTCTATGGCCTAGAAGCAGTTGTACCTATGGAATATTTAGTTCCTAGCTTAAGAATTGCAACATTTATAGATATGGATGACACTGGCGTTGTTAAAGAGAGGCTGGAACAGTTTCTCGAACTAGAATAAGACATATTTATTGCAGGATTCCATCAACAAGTTCAGAAAGAACAAGAAAAGGCCTACCATGACAGAAACATCAAGAAGAAAGCATTTAAGCAAGGAGATCTGGTATTGGTATATGATAGCAAGTTCATGAAGCATCTAGGGAAGTTTAGAACACATTGGATGGGGCCATATGAGGTTGTCTATGTCACATAAGGAAGAGATGCATAGTTGAAGACTTTGAATGGAGAATGGAAGGAAGGATTGGTGAATGGGAGCTAGTTGAAATTGTACTATGACAAACAGCTACCTCGCAACTCTTGGTAAAAATGGAAGGATAAGGATCTAGGTACCAGGTGCAGTTGAAAATAGGTACTAAACACATAAAAGATAGCCTGCACACATTGGGGAGGAACAGAGCAGAAAGAACAGACTGCGATGTGTAGTCTGCAGTTGAATAAAAGTAGAAGATTTAGATCAGAATGCCTTGGGATGAGTCACAGGTGAGTGTTGGGGGCCTTTTGGCCCTTGGTTATGGAAGAAAGTGAATATTACAAAAGAAAAGGTGAAATGGCAACTGCGCGGAAGACATATTGACTAATACTGGGTCGAAGTGAGAAAAAGAGAAGAAAAGACAGAGCGAAGTAAGAGAAAGCAAGTCATTGGGAAAGGAGATTGAGGATAACAGATCAACAAGGAAGATGGATCATGGACAACTTAGCAAGTGGAAAAATCCATTGGTAGATGCTTTGTAGAACCTCGCAGGAAGGAAGGCAAGATAAGTTGGCGAAGCTCTGAAAATGTGGGTCAAGTTGACCTAGGGTTTTAGACACCTAGGGTTTAGGTATCTAGGGTTTTGAAACCTAGGCTTTGGCTTAAGGCTGTTGGTGAGCTATTATAATGTATAAATAAAGATCAAGAGGTCCTGATATGGGTTTGAATATGTAATAATGAGTGATAGTTGTTATCGTTGATAGAGAAGTATTGTGTGGAGAGAGAAATATGTGTTGTAAGATCTTCAACTGGGTGCGAAGATCAAGCTTGTAGCTAGGTGCGTAGGGAAGGGAGATAGAGAGAAGAGAGAAAGAGAGAGATATGCAAGCTAAGATTGCAGGTAGAACTGTAAGCTTTCATCTAATATATTATAAAGCACAATTCTATGGACCTAGACCTAGGGAGAGGGTGAACCACGTATATCCTATTGTTATGTGTGATTGATGTTGTGTTATTTACTCTGTTACTCCGATGATGTATTAGTATTTTAGATCTGATATATAACTATGCAAATTAGGTTTATGTTTGGAAAGAATAGTCTGATCTCCTTGTGTGATTTCCTTGATTCCACTTGCATTTTCTCTGGTTGTAAACAATTGTGTCCTCCAACCCCCTATTTCTAATTCGTGTGAGACTGCATCTGCTTAGCAGGTGTTGCCAAAAGGGCCAGTAGTTAGGGATTGTTGGTGTGATATTATATTTGAACCCTGGGTCTATCCCTATGTGCCAACAAGCCCAGGAAACCATGCTTTGACATCATCTTCCCTTTCTCTTTCACCCTCAAAGGAAGTTGGCTTGAATGTCCTCAACTCTCCTTGCAAACAATCTACCTCTTTTTTCATTCTCTAGTGTCTGACAGGAGACACCTCTGGACTGCTTATGGGATCATCTGATGCATAAAACTTTCTTCCTAAGTAAGGATGTGAGTGGTTTCCATGAGCTCTATTATCACTTCTGGAATAACTAGATCTTCCACGAGCATCTCTTCTTTCATGACACCTGCCTTCTTCCTCTTGTCTTGAGTTCGATACCTTCTTCATTTTCCTCTACAACTAATTTAATCTTTGCAACACTCGAGCATTTATCTGAATTTTCTCTCTCATCAGTCTCTCATTGTCTTCTTTGTATCTTTACACTTCCATCTTTAGTCTTCTTATCGTTTCTATTAATGTTTCCTTCTCTTCTTTTCCCTTGTGTCCATTGGAATATGTCTCTACATTACCAACTCTGGTGTTCTAGACTTTGGCCTCCTTTTCATGACTGGAGGCTCCCTCTCCTTCTTCTATTTCCTCAATACACATCTTGAGATGACATGCTTAAGCCTCTTAATTCTGCAAAATGTGCAAGTGACCATTTTGTTAGAATTATGCATATGATAAACAAAATTTTCGAACCATGTTATAGGTATATTTCTTGTTTTTGTTCATGGATATCATATCCCCATTATCCAAAAATAGTAGTGGCATGTTATTCCTGGGTTGGCACAGAATTTAACCCTACTCAGGCGCTTCCTTCCAACCACCTCCTAGGTGACCACGACTAGAAACCATGGCTAAATACTTCCTTGGCACTTTTTTGTCTCGAGGACAACCAATTCTTCCCTTAGCCCTCCTTTCCTCAGCTCTCAATCTGCATATGACCAAGGCCATGACCCTACGCTTATCTGAAAAAGAACTTGTCTAGAGCTTTGGGACTTATAAACCTTCAAACAGGAGCAGATCAACGGTCCTCATCCTCCTTCACAATCAATGTTCATGATCCACTTTGGGACTCTGCGCTTCAGAAATCTGTCTATGGGTGTCCTCCCATAGATCAATGATTGTGAATCTCTTCAGCTCTTTTGGCTTCGGAAGTTTCAAACTTCCCTCCCAAACTTTCTCCCGGAGTGCTTTCACCCGAAGTCGATGATCCTTCGACGCGTGTCTTATGGAATCAATGATCCATATATACTCTTGCCTTCAGGAGTTTTCGACCCAATGCAAACTATCACATATTTCCCTTTTTAAGTGCCCAGTCTTTCGGACTGCATGATCTTTCGCCATGTGGAGAATTGGTGGAAGTGGACACATGGCCCAATCAAACGGGTGACACGTGTCATGTTCTAATCAACTTTTCAATATTCGAAAATCTAAAATATTACTGACACGTGGCACACATCCCAGGTAACGTCCGCAAGCCATGTCACTTCGGGAATTCCAGGGTCCACATCACCTATAGCTTACATCATTGTGCCCCATCACTTTGGCTCTTCAGGCTTCGAGGCTTCAGAAGTTTTCAAACTAGCACACTTCTAATTCTCCCAAACTCTGAATTCCCAAATTGACCAATCTATCACCATGTGTCCTCCTGGATTGGAAAACTAAGATTCACTTTGGGTCTTCACCCTTAGTTCACGGATATTCTCCACGTGTCCTCCTCAATCTGACAGTTATGTTTTACTTTAGGGCTCTAGAATTTGGACATCTCAAACTTCAACCTTTTTCCTTGAAAAAGTTTTTATCTAGGGCTCACGATCTACCGACGTGTGTCTCCCGCAGATTGATAGCTACGATTCCTTTGAGACTCCAAACTCCAAAAATATCAAACTTTGAAATTATCTAGCCCCACTGAATTTTATCAGAATCCATGGATCTAGTGACGCGTGTCTCTCAGCAAAAAAATGGCTGAGATCCTCTTGGATGATCGGATGGTCGAGGTTTTCTTCGACTCTCTGAGCTTCGGGAGTCTAAAAAATAAACTGAAAACCTCTTGAACAGATTTCTACAAAGTTACTAATCAGTTTCCATGTAACCTCTTGGCGATCGATGGTCAGGATCTACTTCGAATGATCTGACAGTCGATGTTTACTTTAGGTCTTCGGCTCTCCGGGTTTCGGGAGTTTCAACTCTCAACTTTTCCTCGCTCGCTCTTTCCCAGAGTGCTTTCATCCAGAGCACATGATTGGTTGATGAATTTCCTCCTATGGATCGACAGTCCCCAGATACTTCATCTACTCAGAGTTTCGATGTTCGATCCCTAATCTGACACATCACTACATGCCTTTCAAATTTGTGAGGCCATGCATCAATGGTTTGGAGTAACCTACTTTTCACCTCGTAATTCTCCTGATGCTAACACGTAATCCCTTGTTGAAACCGTGGTTTGTATTGCGAGACGGCCTTGGGAAATTATCTCTCATGTAACTCGGTTCCCCACAATGTCTGTTGGTCGTTGATATCTCTCTCCAATGCAATCTGATAGTCACGACCTTAGCTATTTCTTTATTTTCATTGGACGACCCTTGTTAACCTGTCCTTTGATCCAATGATCCTAGATCTCTCCCGATCCTATAGTGTAAATCGCTCCCGAATTCAAAAGGGACGGTCACGATCCTTCGAACCCTTACAGAGGATCTATGACGTTCCGTCTCCTGCGTAGATTCTGCAACGTCATTCCTCCTGAGCTTTTCAATTTCACAATCAGAGTTCGATCTCAACCAAGAGGCTCTGACCAACAGACCTGACCCATACCAGCCCAATGTTTAAACCAAAATCTTTGATACCAAACTGTAACATACCCAGCCACCCACAGGTCGGGCATATGCTACCTGCAATCCCACCCTCAGACTTCTTTCTCATTTTGATACCTTCTTTATATATTAACGATGCATAAGATAACATATTTAACGACATGCACAACAATATCCAACAAGCATGCATAATATAAAAATTATATTAAATGATAATCAAATATACACAACGAAAATACATTCATACACAGATAATAATATCATGACAGAGAGAAATTATCTTTATGAAAGATGACACCGACTGGCTGCAGACCAAGGACGTTCCACCCAACAATAGACACCACTGCTCTAAATATCAACAGCATTGTCAACCCTAAGCTAGGGCTATGAATCCACAAGGATGGTTCTAGAGTGTAATTGGGTTCCCAAACCAGTCATCTCTCAAGCTCTCATAGGTTTCCCGACACCTGCAACAATCCAAGTACCCAAATATCTTTTACCCAGCCTTTACCACCCCAAGAGACTGAACCTCCACCCTTCTCTGCCACGTAGTCCCTCAGGTAGTCCTTCTCCTTTATTTTCAGGGCCTCTAGCATAGTTGGTCCAAAATCTCGATGTTGGGACTCTCAAGACTTGCAACTGTGAGAAAAACAGGGCATAGACCAATGCATTTCAAACATCGAGGTCCCAGGTCACGGCTGGATCACACCAATGACCACTACAACCAACTATCCATTTGCTAAATTATTCAACAACTTTGTTTCTTTTTCCAAGCTAAGATGCAAGTGAGGATGGTCGGTGAATGGGTCAGGGGGAGCATGGGATTTCATGCATGGGAGTGCGTGCATGGGATTGTGTGAGGGAAAAATGAGTGAGTGAATGGGAAAATAGTGAAAAAGTCATCAGTTGATCCCCCCCCATCAAACCAGAGGTGGGTTTAAGTAACCTCACGGGGAAACAAGAACCTCCTGGCCTTCCCCAAGAATCTCACGTAACTGATTCCCTCCCTTAGACAAAAAGGGTAATAAGAAAATAGGAAATAAACACTTAGTCCCTCAAGCTCCCCCTCTTATGGAATCATAGCCCACTATAACTCCAGTCCTTGTCTGTCTAGCATCCAACGATGTTTTTATTATTAATAATGATCAAAACATTACATTGTTGGGGCATACTGGCCCTTTAATAATTGTTTGGGCACTTAGGCCTCTCAACATTGTAATAATATATTATTAAAAATGGGGGTTCAAAACCTGGGGTATTACACGTTGGTTAATGACATTCATCAATGGTCGGTGATCCAATGAATCCTTTCCATGTTCAACCTCATCACATTCATTTACATGGAAAATATTGTACCACGGGGGTTGGAAAATATTGAATACTATATGGTTTAATGGTATTCACAGCACCTTGCAGCCTTTTCACATTTTGCATATAAAAGAGGAATGTCGACAATTAGTAGAGCAACTTGTTTTAAAGAGGAAGATATGTGTTTTGGTAGCAGCATGAGTAGAATTTGTTTTAGTCCACTTTCTCACTATAGCTATTGAGATGTCCATCATTGTTATCTTTCAACATCATGTCAAAGTATTGTTCTAATTTCTTCCAAGTAGAAATATAGTTTATCTTTCCTTCTAGATTCATAGTTCAACATCAACAACCTAGTTAACCAACAATAAGGGCTCATTCTTAAATATTATAAATTCCAGCAACAATTACCTTATTTCCTGTAGCATAGATCTCATCTATTCAACATGCATCATTCTGTTAGCGTCAGTTGCAACTTTCAAGGAGGTAAAACCAATTTTAATACTTCTTGATTTCTTAAAATTTTTGGAAATTATGATAAGAGACTAATATGAGGATGAAATTCCTATCCTATGTCACCATTTCATTTTGTCTCCAATCTCTTTCACTTGCAAATTACCTTTTCGATATGCTTCACCCTTCACCCTTGAACCTCTCATCATTCCATTATACCATTGTAAAAAAACCATTCCCTTAATTCATTTAATCTATATTGTATCAATATATTATTTTTCATCTATCTTGATTCTTTTAGAGTGGAAAAATGGGAGGAATCATCTTGCAAGGTCATTTTAGTGGTAAATCCTAGTTTGGAAAATCGGGGTCCAAAATCTTCCAGATCCATTTTAAGTCATTATAGGATTTTTTGGGGATTTTGGTGTCCAAAACTTGTGCACCCTCCTTTACAGTGGTCTACACTCCAATACCTTTCCAATGGTCCAAACTGTGTGTCAATTCAAGTTTGTATGCAAACGTTATGCCTCTCGCAAGTTGACCTATTGTGTTGACCACCATGGTACGAGAGGATGCCACATAAACCCCCATTACTCATGCATATGGGGGATAACCACATGAGGTATTTCAAGAATATTATATAAGGTTCAAAACCCTACCAAAATTGAGGGTTTAGGAAGTCAAAAACCTATCCCTAGATGGCTATCGAGATATGTTAAATACCAGGCCACTAGAAGGAGAAGGGGTTCCATTATTTTGCATTGTATCTTGTTCCATAGATGAGTGGAACATATGAGAGTGGTATTTTGTGAGCATAACAGAGGAGGAAATATTTTTTAGCATCCATATAGGCCACAGGTCAAAGCAAACTCCACAAAGAGTGATTATTTCTTTGTACTTGCATCATTTATATTCCAGAGAAAAGAGAGAAAAGAAGCCTCACCTTCTAGCTAGGTTTTCTCCTATATTGGATTTCCTAGGTTATATCTTTTTTTTATTTGTGGATGCTGTGATTTTATTTTACTATTCTCTATTTTCCATATTTTATCTATTTCATGCATAATAAGGAAATCAATAACTAAATATTTTGGAGATATAAAGGAAAAATAACCTTAATAGTAAATATTTTAGTATTTTATTAGATTTGTTGTGACGAATCTTTCCATTGGAATATCCACGACAATTTATAGTTCATATTGGTATTAGATTAGGTTTTTATTTTGGGTATTTTTGGGAAGTTGCAGGATCTAGCAATTGGATTAACGAGAAGTTGCAGAAACCCTAGACATGGCAAACAAGTATCTTCATAATAACCCTAAATATATAGTAGAAGAGATATTTGAGATGTTGGAAGTGCAAGTTGCAATATGAACCTCCTCATGGCATCTCTAGTAGGAAATATCACACCATTCAGATATGATAGAGGCTCTAAATCAAAGATCATATCCGAGGGGAAATCGGGAGATTTGGAAGACTCAAGAAAGGGGTCACTGAAAGAATTTGATAAAGAGTAGCCGAGTTCAAGTGTCATGAAACATTCATAATCCGTATTCAATATGGAAGAAAAAGTGGACATAAGGCCATATCAAGGTGATATCAATGCATTAAAACTAAATCACTGGTTGCAACAACTAGAATTTTATTTTAGCATTCATCATATAGATGAAGAGCAGAAGGTTTCATTTTCTATACTGAATTTAGAGGGCCATGCTTGAACATGTTGGGAAATCCATATGGAAAAACTTAGGTTGGAGGGTGATCCACCAATAACTAGGTGGGTGGAATTTAAAACCATCATATATTCCCAATTCTACCTTATCAGGTATGTAGAGGACCAATGGATCCCATGGCACTACTTTAGGAAGAGGAAACGATAGAGTGTACAAGAGTACACCACTAGGTTAAGAAAGTTGGCCATCGTGTTGGGTATCTCTCCCAATAACCTATATGTAATCCTCAAGTATTTAGGGGGTTCACATAGTCATCTATGAAAGAAGGTGATGCTCTTTAAGCCAAGTACAATGGATGAGGCATATGTACAGGAAAAATACCTGGAAAAAATGGGCCAGAGAAAAGGAAACCAAGTGGTTTGAAGTAGAAAGAGCATCACGAAGCTTCCAAGGAGGGGAAGAAGAAGTCATATTCACTTAAAAATTCCAGCCATCTTTTTTCACTGGTATTCAAGGTCGGTTGTTCGAAAAGATACTTCAGACCAATGTGGTCTATCCTTAATTCAAATTTCCTCCCCATGAGATAATGCCTCCACATCCTCAAGGCATGAACAATGGAAGCAAGTTCCAAGTCATGTGTGGCATAGTTCCTCTCATGTTCCTTAAGATTTATGGACTCATATCCAATGACATGTCCATTCTATGTGAGAACGCCCCCAAGTCCTTCCTTAAAAGTGTTTGTACATACCAAAAATCTTTCATTTGGGTCGGAAATATTTAACACAGGCACACTAGTAAGTAATTCCTTCAACACATTAAAATTATTTTCACACTTCAGTGTCCATTCAAATTTAGTTTCCTTCTTTTGTAAAGAGGTGATCGAGTGAACAATCTTAGAGAACCCTACTATGAACCTTTTGTAGTAGCTAGATAATCCCATAAAAGATATGACGTCTTACACATTTTTGGGTGTTGGCCATCCTTTAATGGCTTCAATATTCTCTGGATCTACTGTTATGCCCTGCTCTGAAATAATGTGTCCCAAGTAATGGATCTTCTTTTGATAAAAATAAAACTTACTCAAGTGATGTTCATGCTCCTCTTTAGAATTAGAATAGATAAGTATGTCATCTAGGAATACTATGACAAACTTGTCCAAATAATTTTTGAATATGCCATTCATTAATCACATGAAGACAGTTGGTGCATTGGTCAGTCCAAAAGGCACCACTACAAATTTATAATGCCCATACCTAGTCCTAAAGTTTGTCTTATGAATTTCTTCTTCCTTGATTCTTACCTGATGGTGTCCTTCCCTCAAGTCAATCTTTGAAAATATCTTTGCTCCTCTTAGTTGATCAAAGAGGTCATCAATTTGGGGTAGTGGATACTTTTTCTTTATAGTGTACTTGTTTAGTTGTCGGAAGTCAATACACAGCCTCAAGGGTCCATCCTTCTTTTTGACAAAAAATTTTGGTTCTCCCCAAGGTGAAACACTTGGATGGATGTACCCTTTCCTCAACAATTCCTCCAACTCCATTTGTAATTCATTTAGCTTTGGTGTGCTCATTCTGTAAGGTGTTTTTGACACCGGGGCAACTCTTGGCACTAAATCAATTGAGAAATTTATCTCCCTTCTTGGTGGAAATCTGGGTATTTCTTGGAATACATATTCAAATTCCTGTAGCACCAAGAAATATTCAAGTCTTGGCCCCTTTGTATCAACTGGCTCCTCCACATGGGTTGCATATGTAATGTCCCCAAGGCCGAGCCCTGTTGTAAATCATGTCTATGAAGTATAAAGCTTGCATTATGAATTGTAATTATGTTTTATAGGCTAGTGAGCCAAGTTATATAAGCTAGTGGTCTTATGTGTTATTAGGCCGGAGAGCCTAAGTGTTAAGGCCGAGAGCCTGCTTTTGTATATATAATCATGCAGAACATTAATAAAAAATATAAACACCATTGTGTGAAGACCGACCACAATGAATGAGTGATGGGGGACTAATCTTCCACAGAGTGGGTAATGGATTGGGGGCTGGAAGGTTGGAAAGAGAGGATAAGTGTTGAGCCTAGGGGATTAAGTCCTTGGGAATAATATTTTAATATTATTCCAAAAATCCACGTGAAATATATGTTTTGTCCTAAGTTCCTGGAGAGGAACGCATGCTGATGGAGTGCATGTAGCTTCATGGGTGACTTGTGTTGACCCAGGCACATGCAGTTAAAAAACTGCAGAAGTCAGCCGTTGGGGGGGGGGGTGGTTCGATCATTCTATAATCCTCCGCCTGAGTTCACTGTGATGTCGATTTGAACCCGTTTTTCCTCTGCGTCTACATTTTCTTACCTTTGCACCATGAAGGAAACCCTCACGGGAAAATTGTTTGCTCTTGCATTTTTCCATTCTCCACCTGAGTCACTTTGCCATTCCCCATCCTTTGTGAATTTTGTTTATCTATGGGATTGAACTTTGCATTGATTCCTTGTCACACACCCTAAAACTAGTGGCAAACTTGCGGATTGAGTTGTGTCCCCTGTGAAGTCTGAGAACCCTGTAAATGTCTGAACTGTGTTGTGTCTTAGTGTGGACTGTTGTCATTTTTGGATGTCCATACCCAAATTCATGTTGTTGCTGTCACCGTGAGTTAACTGAATTTCTATTGTTGTTGTGGATATCCTCACCGTGTAGGAATTGGGTCGGAAGGGGCTGAAGAACCGAGTTTTAAGGCCCTTAGTTGAAGAGGCGGTCTGTCAGGCCTGTGAGAAGCTATTTCCAGGTGAAGGAGTCTGTTGGGAAGTGGTATTCTTCTAGAGAGAGTCCAACACTAGCTATAGAGCTCTAAGACTTCATGATATGGCCTGTTGCCAAGACCCAGAGAGGGAGGTGAAGCACTGATGGACTGTTCTTGTGAAGGTGTATACTCCCGGGTGGAATAGGCATGTGGGGAATGAGAGTCCATGAGTAGTGGGCATAAGAAGGCATCCTGGGAGGAATCCTTCCAGTTATTCTGTGCATTTTTCCCTGTAACCTCAGCCTAGACTAGGATTCCTTGCCTTGGGTGGAGCTTAGTCCCAGCTTGGGGGTGACCCACTACTGAACATGATGAGTAGCATGGTCTAAGGCTGGGAGGTTCGTGGAAGGCCTAGACATGGTTGGTGGAATTACCACGGTTTCAAAGATAAGTATCAACTTATGCTTAATATTATGTTTTTCATGCCTGTGATGCTTATATGTATCATGTATTATGTTGTGCATATGAATTATTGTTAACGCCAGGGATTATTTATGTTAGTGGTAATCTTGTGCTTACTCTAAGTTAAATGTGTTTAATATGACTTAAATTCATGTTATTGATTAAGTATGAGAATGATGTTGTTCCACACAGTAGTGTTTTCCCGACCGGTGGGATGACAGCTGGGGGACGTTACGGCATATAGTTGACATCCTTTTCTAAAACACCTTTTCAGTTGTAAGGCCTAAATCTCCCTTATAGAGATGGGTCTTGGAACTCCTTTCACAGTTCTCTGTTTTCCATTTCCATCAAGACATGTAAAAGTCTTGTTATGACAATCTAGGACAACATGATGCTTGTCCAACCAATCCATCCCAATCAGAATATCATAAGAGCCCAATTGCTAAGCCCTAATATTAGATCATTACCTCTTAATTGGGGAATATTATATTAGTACTGTTATTTTATTTATGTTAGCTTTAGGCCATTGGTTGCAATTATACCTCCTAGTCTCCTATATATACCAAGGATACATTTTCATTTTGAATCATCTTGTACTTGAACATTTAAGTGGGGTAAAAGGAGGTTGTCCCCTCGAAGAGGCTTATTATCTAAAATTATCTCTTTTTCAAGGCTTTGAGTACTTTTTATGAGGTTTTTCTATGCTATATTGATATTTGGTTCTTAACATATGGTATCAGAGCTCAAGGTCTTGGGGTTTCGCTGCTACATTTGAGATACCTTGGTATTTTCACTATAACCTGTTTTCTAAAACGTTTCAAAAGGAAGGGCTTGGAGGATATTTAGTAGACGGATCAAGGTATGTTGGGTTCAAAATTCAGCTCCTGAGGCCATATACTTTTGGAGATAGAGCTTGTACAAGATAGGGTTATGGAATCATCCTGAACTGAGTCATTGTGGAATTTTCGCTATAAACACATTTTTGTAACGTTTCAGACCCTAAAATCCAGAAGATATTTACAGAAATTAGTAAGGTATCTATGGTAAAAATTTCGTCTTCTGGGTCATCTTAAATTTGTAGATACACCCTGTGTAAGATAGGGTATCTGACTAGTCCTATTGACTAGTCTCAAGAAGGTGTTCTGGTAAAACAATCATAAATTCTTCCTAGAGTATCCAAATTGAGTAGGACTAGTTTCATTGGATCTTGGAAAGTTTTTAGTATTTCTGGTGCGAGTTTTAGAATTTTATATCAATTATTTTGTGCGGGGCACGCTATACAAGTGAGATCGCCCGGAAAGGCCAAAAATCAAAAAGTTGTGGGGAAGTTACCATAAATTCCACTTGGCACATCCAATTTTGATCAGACCCGTGGCATTGCAGAGAAGAAATATCAGAGAACTACATAAAAAAAAGTTGCATACCCAGAAGGGCCGAAATTTGGGAGATACAACAGAATAAATATTGTCTAGCAGAAACACCTCAAAATCAAGGTTCAAAAGTGATACTTGGCCAACATGCCACCAAAAAAGGGAACTTCTACACCAAATAAGCCTCCTGAAATTCCTACTTGGACTCTTGATGAAGGTGAAGAAATGCGTAGGGACATAAATGAAATACAAAAGAAGATGGATTCAATGGAAGCTATCTTGGATACTAAGATGGATGGTTTAAAAGTGGAGATCATGGAAGTATTGAAAAATTTTGTAACAGAGAAGACACCTGAAAGTGAAAATGCATCCCATGAAATTCATGATGAGGACATAAGGAAGGTGAATCAAGAATGGAGAAAC
>JZKD02S1734658.1:0-31454 GCA_000966675.3 Picea glauca
GGCTTTCACCATAAGGGGACCACTTTGGAGTTCATCCATTTGTACACCTTATCAATCATGATAAGACAATAATGAGTCATCTCTACATTTTTCCAACAATGCATCATATACCAATAGAACCACATCAATCCATCTTCATCATGTATCAATGACAACTCATTGATCCATCTTCATCTATGCATTCTCATCAAGGACAATACGTATTAGATTACGTCGATCATCAATCAATCAATCCTTTGACATCAATAAATCACTTGACATCAATCAATGACATCAATCAATCAAACCATTGGCATCAATGACAACATGATCCAACAAACGTGACACCTGCCTAAGGAAATGTGTCATGTATTTAGGTGGTTTTTTGGCACATGGTTTTTGCCAATGATTTTCTATTTCCAGTTAAGGAATTAGGGTTTTGGACTAATCCAAGTCATTGGGTTAGGGTTTTGGATGCCACTAGATCCTATATGTATATTGTATTGTAAACAATGTAATACAGTGGATGAATATAGAATATGCTGGTTTTCCCGGTTTGGGTTTCCACGGGAAAAATCTCTGTGTAATCTTTGTATTTGCCATTGTATCTTTTTTGTTCTTTTCTGAATATTTGTTTGCAGTAGATATTGTAAAAGGTTAGGATTTACAGTTTTGACTGTCCCTGTTGTCGATCTTGTTACTGGCAGTTGCCACTACGGAGGCCAGTCTTTAAGTATCCGATCCACCTCCTCTTTAGTGACGCAATACTGCATTTCTAGCCATGTCTTCTTTGGATCCCTTGCATCTTGGATCCACATGTAGTTCCTAGATGCCTTATACTTGCATATCCCTTACGTCTCCTCGACTACCTCCATAGCTATGCACTACAAATTAGTTGTGTGTTGTTGTAGGTATTCTAACAACATTTCAAAAACTATGTTATTTGCTTATTCTGTCTTGTTATCCTTGGCCTGCCAGAGGGACACATATCTGGTTGCATATCATTTCCCCATCCTATCCAAGGCTGCTGAGAATTTTGGCTCCTTCCATCCTACCAATGCTAGTAGAATGATCAACTAGGAGTAATGAAACTCAGTTCCATTTTCCTCTGTGTCTCTAGACTCTATCAAAAAATGGTTCAACAGGTATCATGCCGAACTGAACATTACCCCTTTCACACACTGCATGACTATTGCAATAACGCTTGGAGGCGCTTCTTCCTTGAGGAATTTCCTCAATAATTTACAAGCCATAATCTTGTTGGCAAACCTTGTCACATTATCATTGATTTCTTTGATGAAAATGCCTCTATTTCCCCAACTGGTGCCAAACTGTTCTTTGACCATCTTTGTGATTTCTTTGTCGCACGCCTTATTATCCAAATATTATTCTCGCTAAGAACCAATTGTAGGGAGCACTATAATTTTGGCAATCATTTCCACATCTATTTGCACCATCCTATCCATCCATAGGATGCCTCAATGTACATGGGCGACTAGTTGTTTTCCATAGAGCTTGATGTTCTTACCACGCCTGAAAATGTGGTATATCCAACAAGTTCATGATGCCTGATTTATAGAGCCCCATTATCCACTATGCAGGCTCCATTATGGGTTTGTCAAGGTTTCCAACTTCCCCTTTGTTTATTAAATAAGTGTCCTCGAACAAATTTGGGAATTTGGCCACATGGTGCACATCATGGTCTATGTACCTAAGTTTTGGTACCTACCCCACCATATCATACAGAACAAACACTGCATCTTGGATATGTGGGATTGTAACATCCATGGCATCTGACACCTTTATTTTATGTCCTAAAGTAGATAGGCCAACCTCTACTAATTTTTCATCCTCTTCTTCTCTTTCAGACTCCGGTCAGTTGGTGATATCTTTTACCAACACTTCCTTGTATTCAAGGGACAGTTGCGGTCCCATTGTTTCGTCAGGATTTGCAAGTGTCTTGGGGTTAGGGTTCAAAATACCATTCTGAGAACCAGAGCTCTGCCCTATTTTGCCCTGTTGTGCTATCGATGTTTCTTCTTCAACCTGTGTCAAGCTGATTGATTATGTGTCCAAAGTGCTGACGTCTTCCAAATCGACCATGTTCTTAGGTTGCAACATTCTTTCCTTATGCCTTTGGCCCTGACAAGTATCCTGGACGTACTGGCTTGGCATGTTGAACTTTGGTGGGGTCATTCTCTCTCGAATTCACATGATTTCTTTCCTCTGTGTAAAATTCTATCTAGGGAACACACTCAGTTTCTTGCTTTGTACTAAAAAATTGTTGTGTTACATGTTGGTCACTATAATTGCTTATTAGTTAAAACAATCAAGTGTTACATAAATTGTCAACCCAAGGAAATTTGTTTATTTCAAAGGCAATCACACACTATTTATGCTCAATCTCAAAAGCAATCCAAATTTGTAGTAAAAGTTACACTAATCACACCTTGTTTTGAACAGATTGAAGTTCTACTCTGAATTACAGTAAAAGAAATCTATCTAGTGCAGAGTTTAAGATTCAAAAGGAAATAATTATCAGAAGAATCTTGGATTACATTAAGAAACAACAACCTAGGAAAAAGGAACCTTTCAACATACTACAAAGAAGACTAACTATTCTGTAACAGAGAACAGGGCCCTATTCCCCAAAGTATAAATCTTCAGCACCTGTCTCTGACTATCACACTTTCATAAACTCATTCTGCAAACAGAATTACCAATCAAGATGATTAATAATTACCTAGGAATGAATTGTATGAAAATGATGTAACAATCAGTGGAAACAGAGTTTTAACAAGGTGTAGATAAAAACAATACTAACACACTATAGAAACTAATGGGTGAATCTTGTGAAGAAGGTGGACCCTCTCCTTCTCACAAGATTCCCCAGAAATGAAAGAAACTAAGAAGAAATGCTTAGAATGATCTTTTATTCATCTGTCAAATGTGACAAGTTACAATATCCAAAGTGAAAACGCTCCTTCTCTGTAATTCTTTTCTAGCTAAGCCTTTCGTAATCTCCCTTCTAATGCTCATTTATCTCCTATTTAAAGAGGAGAATCCCCTTAATACAATTAAGCATAAAATTACATGTGTACATACAAATTCTATTCTTAGTCTGATCTAATCTTCTATGTTGGAATAAGATATTCTGATCTCCCGTAGAAAAATGTTTTTACAATGGTTGTAATGGTGTTTTCTTGAGGTACATCTATTGTGGTTGGTGTAACAGCTCCTTTATTTATCTTTTCTTGTTACTATTGTATATGAAATATTGTTTCAGCATCGCAAATCACGGACTATTTCAACAACGGGATTTGTGTACTGTTTGATTGTTTCAGCAATGTGGTCTTCAAGCAGTAATGATGGTTGTAATGGTGTTGGCTTAAGGTACAGTTGTTGCATCTAGTGTAACAACTCCTTTTTATTGTTACTGCTATATGTGAAATGATGTTTTAGCATCGCAAATCACAGACTATTTCAGCAATGGTATTTGCGTATTGTTTGACTATTTCAGCAACGTGGTCTTCAAACTGTTTCAGCAACTATATATTCCTGATTAATGGCTAAGTATGAGAGTAACGTAAAATTACATGTAAGAAAAATTAAACATATAGAAAAGAGAAGAAATGTTATATACCTTTGGAAAAATAGATTAAGGTGATAATCTAGGCTTAAATATGAGTGGGAAAATGATGTAATGATAGAAAAAAGTATGAGCAAAAAGGTACATTATAGGGTCCTAACATACCCCCCAACTAAAAGGGTTGCATGTACTCAGGAAACTTCAATCTGAATCTGAATCCGGATAGTGACTCTGGGCGTGCAAATTACTTAAGCAGTAGTTGTAGAAAGTACTTTCTATTGGGGCTCTGAATCCTTGAACAGGTTGTAGCCTTTGCCAGGCTGCTTCTTCATCCTTCTTGGGAAACTTATGATGAACTTGATACTTCTCTGTTGGCATCCACAGAATGGGAAAATGGAACTGATAACCTATCCAATTTTCAACATATTTCTGAACACATTTGATGTAACTAGGTACCTGGGAGATTGTTGTCTCAAGATTGGTAGGACTAAAGGGATTGTGCTCCTGCCTTTTCTCAAAAGATTGTTGCCAAAATGTTTTATTTGCTTTTAGGCTGGTAGTCTCTGTGGATTTAATAAACTATTGACAATCTTGAAGTACTGTTGCCTGTAATTGTCGTATATATTGAGTCATCCCTGGTTTCTTCAAAAATTGATAATATTCTACAACAAAGGTGGCAATGTTCTGTGGTTCTAGTCGTATCCACAGGAGACGGTTATCTTCATTATGCTTGGTAGCTAGAAAATATTTTTGCCATGTAATCTAGTTGGTAAGGAAGGAGACAAGTGCCTGAATCTAGATATCACCAACAAGAGGGTTAAGATTAAGCTGTCTGTTCTCAGGAATGGCTTCATTATGAAGATATACCTCACATAATAGATGTTGATCAATAGTAGAGGCTTCTGCAAAAGTTTGAACAAAATCTTCTATTTTGAACACTGCATAGAGTCTTCCTTCTTTGATTGATTTAATCTGAAAGAGTGCAAGTCGTTCTATAAGGAAAAGAGAGTAATTTGAGGATGGTTTCCTAGAAGCCAACAATTTTTGTACCAAATCGAACATCAGGAGAAATTTGCCTTTTAACTCTTCATTCTGCTTCTTATGGGCACAAAATTCTTTTTGTGTTTTCTCCAAAGCTTCCCAGTTTGAATAGATGTGGTTCAACCAAAGTAGTCTATGCTCCTGCAAACTTTTGTCCTATGTAATAGCAGACTCCTTTTTCCATTTGTCCATTATTACTTGCTCATTCCATGGTTGAGTTTGTGTTTCATCATCGCAAGTGGTAGGCTGAGGTGGGGTCTAAGTGGCTTGTTCCACAAGAGTAGGGGTATTGATCCTAGCAAGAGGGGCATATTCATCAATAGGCAAAGTTTTTGTTTTAGCATCGTAAGTGGTAGGCCGAGGTAGAGTCTGAGTGGCTTGTTCCATAAGAGTAGGGGTACTGATCTTGACAACAGGGGAAGATTCATCAACTGACAAAGTTTGAACAACTTTACTAATGAAAACAAGAGCTTCGGATTTAACAATTGTTGTAGGCCAGGGTTCTTGTAGATTAACTTTGCTTTTTGGAATTTTTGAAGGTCCCACTAGTTCTCGTGTAATAGTAGGACATTCCTCTTTTTAACTGCAAAAGTTCTAGGTGCAGGGGAAGCTCCAAACATTGGGATTTGAACCACTTTGTAGCCTACTTGATTATAAATATCCCCACATTGGTTGCACATATACTCTCTATACTGATCATATTTTGTGTTTTTCTCTTTCATGGTTGCTATGCGAGCTAAGGTATACAAATTAAGTTCCCTTTCATAGGCTTCCTTTGCCATTACCATCTCTTGTTTGTAAGATTCTAGTTCTGATCTTAGAAACTCATTCTCCTGTAAGATAGAAGCCATTGTTGGTTTTGGTTGTTGATCTATCATCGATGTATGAAGAGGGGTGACTAGTTATTGTGTAACAGTCACAACCTCAGTAATTGGTTCTTATGGAGCGGCTACAAAATCAGTCATTGATTCTTGTGTTTCAGCTACTTGATGTAAATAAAATAATGTTGCAGCACCCTGGGCATCTGATTCTTGTATTTCAAGAATGAAGTCAACAGTTGGTTCTTGTGTTTCAGTTGTAGCTGGTTCTTGTGTAATAGCTATAGCTGGTTCTTATGTTTCAGCTACTGAATGAGTAACTGGTTCTTGTGTTTCAGCTACTGAATGAGTAGTTGGTTCTTGTGTGTCAGCTACTGTTGCATCACCCTGGGCATATGATTGTTGTATTCCAGGAATGAAGTTAGCAACTAGTTCTTGTGCTTCAGCTGTAGCTGGTTCTTATGTAACAGCTATAGCTGGTTCTTGTGTTTTAGCTACTGAATGAGTAGTTGGTTCTTATGTTTCAGCTACTAAATGAGTAGCTAGTTCTTTTGTTTCAGCTATTGAATGAGTACTTGGTTCTTGTGTCTCAACTACTGAATGAGTAGCTGATTCTTGTGTGACAACTACATGATGTAAAGAAAATGATGTCGCAGCACCTTGGGCCTTTGGTTCTTATGTTTCAGTGCCCATGGGTTGAACAGTTAAAAATTCTAGGATTTGAGAGGGTGGAGGTGTACGGGTTCTTAGCAAAATGGGTTGGGGGTTTAGGGTAGTGGAAATAGTTGTTTCTTTGGTTGAAGCCCTCATTCGTCTTTTTGGTAAAAAGGAAGGAAAGGTAGTAGTTTGCTTCTTCCTTTTGCGAGTGGGTTTTTCCTCAGTGATGGGGCAGGGAGGGTTATCATCGCTAAGGATATGAACAGTAGGAGTAGATGATTCTGGTAAATTGTGGGGCAGACTTGGTATGGTCGGAGAGTTAATTGGATCTGTAGGTACATTAATAGGTATTTCTGAAGGGTCAGGAAGGTTTTGAGGTTTCTCTTCATGAGGATGTTCAGTAGCTTCCTGAGGGCTTATGGGTGGATTGTTGAGGAGAGGATTTTGTTGGGAAAAACCCTTTTGGATGAGTAATTGAATGAGACGATGATGGGTGAGGGAAAGGATGGGATTTTTAGCCTCTTTACAATAATGTGACATATTTCTAAGACATCCGAGCAGATAGTAAGGAATATTTACCAGTCTAGCATGTCGTAAATGAAATAACAAGACAAAGTCGTATTTGGTAAACTACTTGGTATCGGTCTTCACAAGTAAGGTAGTGCTTGACAAACTTTGCAAATTTCGGCCAAGGAGGTGGCAAGGAGCTAAGTCGAACAACCCAGGCTTTAGTCTCAACTTGTTCTCCTGGCAAGAGAAAATCCTACTGGGCATTAAGGATAATGTGTTTGTGGCTGAACCAGCGAATGCTAGTGACGGGAAGACCTAAAACCTATGCGATATCATCGTCTGTGACTGGAATTTGAACCCCTTGAACAATAGAATGGTCTTGTTGAATATTACGAGAAAATTGAAGAACCTGTTGTTGATTAAATCCCTGGAGCCTTTGAAAATAACCTAGCCATCCTACCTGCTGAAAGATTTGGTAGACTTCTAGATACAACTCTAGAAGGGTTGTTGTGACGGGTTTGTATCGTATAACAGGACCTCCCATATCTATTCATCTCAGTAGAATGCATAGTAAGAGAGTCAAGTAACCGCACTCGAACAGAGTAAGTTTTGCGGATGAAGGCATGCAAATGATGTTGAAAAAAAACGAAATGATGGGTAAAAAGAAGTGACGGTAGTCGGTTCGTGTGAAATGATGGCATAAAATTTCAATATTTCCCCCCACAACTACGAATAAAATAGTGACTTTAAGTGAATGATAATAATGAATCGAGATCTTCTCATTAGCCATAGTTAAATTGTATTTACATATAAAGTTTACATACCTCATCTTTACCTTTGATTCGTACTTCGAAAAATATAGTGCCTGTCCATAATAGATCTGTAGAAACCATGGGAGAGACTTTGGATTTATGAGAGAAATTGTATCAAGGGTTTGTTTAATCATGGGAGAAGGTAGTGAAAGGACAAAATGTAGTATGAAAATAGGAGAAGTGAGAGCGAAAGAGCTGAAAAAGATGTTTTTATTGACAGGAAATGCTAAAAAAGTGGTGTTTCAACAATAGGAAAAGAATGGAAAATTGTTTGTTGCAGAGTGATGTTTTAACAATGGAAAATACTGTTGAAGAAATGGTGTTTAAGCAGTGGGGAAAATGAGTAAAATGTTGTTAAAGAGTGGTGTTTCAACAATGGGAAAATGAGAAAAATGTTGCTGAAGGGTGGTGTTTCAGCAATGGGAAAAAAATGGAGAAAATGTTGTTGAACAGTGGTGTTTCAACAATGGGAAAATGAGAAAAATGTTACTGAAGAGTGGTGTTTCAACAATGGGAAAATGGGAAAAATGTTGCTGAAGAGTAGTGTTTCAGCAATGGGAAAATAGGAAAAATGTTGTTGAAGAGTGGTGTTTCAACAATGGAAAGGAAAGAAAATAAAAGGGGATGAATGATGGGAATGTTGAATGGGAAATGAAGATGAATGGATTGAAGAAAGAGGGAGAAATGCTTCACAAAATGAAGCTTGGATCTTCTTGTAGTAAGATTGTCCTTTCTTGGTAGGTCTTCTCTAGATCGAGAATCTGTAAAAGAATCAATTGTAACATGCCATTCCTTGACAGGGATTATTAGTAAAATAAATTTAATCTAATACTAAAGAAATAAAATTCATAAAAATTAAATGCAGTGAGGGACAGGAGGCTCCTCTAAAAAGAGATAATGTGAATCTGCCATGCATGTGGCTTTAAAATCTTATTTGGAAATGGGGCGTTGGTATAGACGGAGCCGATGACTATTAACTAATAACGGTGTTTTAGAGTCATCAGTTGTTAGGAGCCTTACTGTTCCATTGGGGAAAATAGTATCCACTTCGTAAGGTCCTAGCCATCTTGTACGTAGTTTCCCTTGAAATTATTTAAACCTAGAATCATACAATATAGCTCAATTACCTTTTTGGAATTGCTTATGCTTGATGATTTTATGATGCCATTTTGTTCTTTGTTGTTGAATCATAGTTGTCTGGTGAATGGAATCTAATCTTTCTTCATCCAATTCATTAAGTTGTTGCAACCTGGCTGTCTGTGCATTAGTCAAATGAAGGTTAACAACTAAAGTAGTCCTTAAGGTTTTGATTTCAAATTTTATAGGAAAGAAAACACTTTTTCCATAAACTAATTCATAGGGGGAGAATCATGTAGTATTTCTCCAGGTAGTTCTGTAGGTGCATAATGCTTCAGGGAGCCTTTGAGACCAATCCTTCCAGTTTTCCTTCACTGTTTTTGTGGGAATGGATTCTATTACTTTATTTGTGCTTTCCACCTATCCATTGGCTTGGGGGTGGTATGGTGTAGTCATTCTACGATGAATATGATATTTTTTAAGGATGGCTTTAATACCATGAGAGATGAAAGGAGGTCCTCCATCTATGACTAATTCTCTAGGCACTCCAAATCTGATAAAGATATCTTCAAATAAAAAATCTAGAACAACTTCTTCAGTAGCTCTATGGAGTGCTTTGGCCTCCACCCATTTGGTCATTTAATATGTGCAGACTAATATATAAACTTTTTAATTGGATGGAGGATTAATGGGTCCTACAAAGTCTAAGGCCGATCTTTCAAATGGTTTGAGTACTACCTGGGGGTTTAATGGAATTTCATCTCTATGATTAGGTTGACCCATTCTTTGACAGCTATCACAGGCATGAACATATTTCTTTGCATCTTTAAAAAGTGAGGGCCAATAATAACCCATCCTGAGAATTTTATGTGTTGTTCTTTTATCAACAAAATGCCCTCCACAAGGGCCATCATGACAAGTTTTTAATAAATCATAAACCTCATCTTCTCTAATGCATCTTCAGATTTCTTGATCAAGTCCTGTGTGGAAAAGACACCCACTTATCCAGCTATACTGAGCACTTTGTTGAATGATTTTTCTTTTCTCTCGGTGGGATAGGTGTGGTGGTAACTTTCCTGCAACCAAATAATTAGCAATGTCTGCATACCATGGTGAGTGAGCAGATACTGCAAATAAATATTCATCGGGAAATGAATCATCTACTGGAGTATTATCCTCAAGTGTTAACCGAGAATGGAAATCAACAACTACATTTTCTCTTCCTGGTCTATCTACAATTGTAATATCAAATTCTTGTAATAATAGTAACCATATGGTGACTCAAGCATTTGTTATAGATTTGTTCATTAAATATTTAATAGATGAGTGGTCAGTATGGAAAAAAGTAGAATAATCAGTGATGTAATGTTGAAATTTATTAATAGCATAGATAGCTGCTAAAAATTCATTTTCGATAACTGTATAGTTAAGTTCGGCAGGACTCATATTCTTTCTAATGAAGTAGATAGCATAATGGAGATGATTTTCTTCTTGTCCCAAGACAACTCCTATTGTATTATCTGAAGCATCAGAGGATATATGAAATGGAAGTTTCCAATCAGGTCCTCTTAGAATAGGAGATGTAGATAACTGATGTTTGAGTGTATCAAATGCTTCCTGGAAAAGATTAGTCCACTTGAATTCAACATTTTTCATAAGTAACACAAACAAAGGAGAAGCTATTTTGGAGAAATTTTTGATAAATCTTCTATAGTATTCATCATGTCCTAAGAAACTTCTCACATCTGTTTGAGTTTTAGGAATAGGAAAGTCTTTAATGCATTGTATCTTGGATGGATCTACATGAATTCCTTGAGATGAAATAAAATGTCCAAGTACCACTCCTTCACTCATCATCGTATGACATTTTTCGGTGCTTAAGGAGAGGTGGGCTTGTGTACATTGGTTAAGTACTTTCTCAAGATTTTGTAGTGCTTCCTTGAAAGAGACACCATAAGGGGTAAAATCATCCATAAAAATTTCCATAGAGTCATTAATCATATCAGAAATGATTCTTATAACTGCTCTTTGAAAGGTTGTTGGTGCATTACATTGTCCAAATGGGAGGACTCTATAAGAAAAAGTTCCCCATGGGCTAGTAAAAGTGGTCTTATATTGGTCTTGGGGTGCAATTTTGATCTGGTTATACCCACTGAAACCATCTAATAAAGAGAAGAATTTCTTTCATGACAAACTATCTAACACCTGATCAATGAATTGTAATGGAAAGTGATCTTTTTGAGTGGCTTTATTTAAGGCTCTATAATCGACACACACTCTCCATTTCCCATTTTTCTTAGGAACTATTACCAATGGGGAAACCCATTCACTGTTAGATATAAGATATATAAACCCTGTATTAAACAATTTTTGAACTTCCTCTTTAAGAATTTCTCTTAAATTAGGGTTCATTCGTCATTGAGATTGGTAGATCGGTTGACAACCTTCCTTGATATAGATACGATGAGTACATAATTCAGGAGAGATTCCCTTCATATATGTATAGTCCCATGCAAATGATTCCTTATGTTCAAGAAGTAATTTCATTAATTTCTTTGTTTCAACAACTGTCATGTTGGGGTTTTTATTCAGTGTTTTGTCCAGTTCAATTTCTACTGCTATACTTTTAGAAGAGATGGTAGTTGATGTTTGAGGTAGGTCTTTAGAGTTAAGGTTTTCCTAGGTATCTGACTCCAAAAGTGAAACTAGTTGATTATGTGTTTTTGGAGTCACAGAGGAGGGTTCACAAATAAAATTATTGATTATTTCATCCTCAATGGCATCTTTAAGGCTTAAGGCTTGTCCGATAGTCAAGATAGGTTGAGTAGTTTGATCATCATAGTCCACCCATACATAATTGTCATTATTAATCAAGGGTGTAGCGTGAGGGTAGAGGGTAAAATGTTTGGTCTCATATCCATTGGAAATTGTCATTGAACCAGATCTGCAGCTGATAAAGGCATCTGATGTGGCTAGCCAAGGTATGCCCAAAATTAGAGGATGACCCCCCAACTTTGTTTTAGGTTTTAATACCACAAAGTCAGTTGGATAATTTCAAGACTCAACTGAGATGATTAGGTCTTCAATGACTCCTTCTGGTTTGATTGTAGAATGGTCAGCTAATTCTAGAATGGTTGGGGTATCTCTGATTTCATTCTTTAGTTGTAACAGCTGTGAAGTTTCAAGAGTCATAATATTGATAGCAGCACCTAAGTCTACCAGAACTCAAGGAATTATTGCTTTTCCAATTTTCACGGTGACAGTGGGATGGTTGGGGTCACCATATTTAACTGGAGGAGCTTTATCCAACATTAGTGCAGACAAATCACCCATGACATGAACTGTGAGGGGATATTTAGTTTTCCTACCGGGTTTCTTAACACAAATGTCTTGCATAGTTCTGGCATAAATTGGTACATCTCTTAGTGCTTGTAATAGTGGAATTTTAACATAGATATTTTGTAATTCCCCTAGAATATTGAAAGCAGGTGGCTCAAGAGTTTTAGTTAAAGCTAAACGCTCAGGGAATGGTGGTTCTACTGTTTCAGCAACAGTGTTTGAGGACAGTTGTACCTCTTCAGGTAAATCATGTTTTTTTATTTCTTCTTTATTGGAATCAGAGGAGGTAACATCATCAATGATAGGTTCTACTATTTTCCCAGATCGTAAATGAATATCATTGCATTTTGCAGGGAAAAGAGAAGGTATAGGCTAGTTTTGAATATCAATGCAACGCATAGCCTTATTATTGGGGTTAGGGTTAGGTTGTACAGGTAGTTGGGGCCTCATCATTTGATTATTTGGTGGAGCACCTGATGGTAAAGGGAGTGGTTGTTGATGTTGTGATTGAAATTGAGGAAATTGATTTGGGAACGGGGGTTGTTAACCTCTCCAATTTGGATTCCATTGGTTAAGGTAAGGTTATTGTTCTGAAGGCCAAGGTGTCCATATTGTTGGGTCTACAAAGGGAGGTTTTTTTTGTTGCATGGGTGGGTAATTCATTTGATTGGGGGGTGGGTATTGCATTTGGTTAAAGGGAGGGTAATTTTCTTGACTAAAAGAAGGATAAGTATTCCAACGATTAGAATATGTAAATGGCATATTAGGATTCATACCTTGTCCCCGTGGTTTCCATTGCCTTCTCGGTGTCAATAGATAGATAGCTTCAGATTCTTAATCAGTTGGTTGTAATGCTGCTTTGATTCCTAATAAAGAAGGACATTGTTGAGTTTCATGATCCTTATCACAAATGGTGCAAATTGGCTTTTTGTCCAATGGGCATTCCCTTCGTGGGTGTTGTTCTCTGCATTGGGAACAAAAGATGGACATAGATGCTTCTTCTTCAACTTGTTTCTTTTTAATCTGCAAGGTGTCAATTTCTAAAGCAAAAGAACTTAACATTTCAGTTTTGAAATCCTCAAGTAAATTACCTATTTCGGCTCTTGTTTCTCCTCCAATGGCTGATTTTTGAACTCTTGAAAATGTGGTATCCTTGTTGTTTGATCTATTCCTTACAACTCCTCTTGAACATATTTTATAGAGGTTAACAATTTCATCATATGATTCTTTAGATATGTCCCCTTTTCCAAGCATATTGAGCATATCTAGATAGTCATCCCTTACTCCTTTTAATAATATTGTTTTAAGAATATCTTTACTTACATCGGGGTGACTGGATCTTTGTAGATTATACTATAGCCTTTCCACAAAGTCCTCCAAATTTTCATCCTCTTTCTATATCACCTTGAATAGTTCCTCTCTTTTTTCTCTTGTTCGGCAATAGTCTTGATATTTGTGCAGAAATTTCTATTTCATATGATCCCATGTTGTGATTACATGACCTCCAAGACTCATGAACCATCTTAATGCATTTCCCTTTAATGTTGCTGGAAATAGATTTAATTTCTGAGCATTGGAAATGTAATCATAACTTTTGCATAATATGTCAAACTCGAAAAGGAATTCATCAGGATCTTCAGAAGATAAACCATGAAAGTTAGGTAAAGTTGAAAGTGGAATATTCTTCATGGGAGCTACTCTAGGAAGATCACCAATGGGAAATCCTAAGGTAGAAAAAGAGTTTTCATCATTTACCACTCCTTGAAGACCTACATGTTCTTCATGGTGCAGTTCTTCATTATACCCATCCATGGTTTCTTTTGTTTGTTCCCCCACTACACTTGCTCGATCCTCAATGTTATTTGATGGTTTTTCAACTATCTCCAGTTCAAAGTTCGCTTGAAAGGAAGATTGAGGCTTTGGTTTTTGAGACTTTGGTCGTCGAGGAACAACAGATTCAGATTTTGATATAATTGTGTCGATAAAAGTCTTTCTTCCTCCTCTTCCTCTTCCCCTGCCACCTATAGGGTCAGTTTCCTTGGGGGGTCCACGTCCTCTCATGTAATCTGTACATCTGAAAGAAAAACGTAAATGCTTTTGAAATCTATAATTGCCTTCCCCGACAACGACATCAAAATGTTGGTCACTATAATTTCTTATTAGTTAAAACAATCAAGTGTTACATAAATTGTCAACCCAGGAAGTCTATTTATTTCAAAGGAAATCACACACTGTATATGCTCAATCTCAAAAGCAATCCAAAGTTGTAGTAAAAGTTACACTAATCACACCTTGCTTTGAACAGACTGAAGTTTCAGCAAAATAGAGTTTTAACAAGGTGTAGATAAAAAAAATACTAACACACTACAGAAACTAATAGGTGAATCTTGTGAAGAAGGTGGGCCCTCTCATTCTCACAAGAATCCCCATAAATGAAAGGAACTAAGAAGAAATGCTCAGAATGATCTTTTATTCATCTGTCAAATGTGACAAGTTACAATATCCAAAGTGAAAACGCTCCTTCTCTGTAATTACTTTCTAGCTAAGCCTTTTGTAATCTCCCTTCTAATGCTCATTTCTCTCTTATTTAAAGAGGAGAATCCCCTTAATACAATTAAGCATAAAATTACACGTGTACATACAAATCCTATTCTTAGTCTGATCTAATCTTCTATGCTGGAATAGGATATTCTGATCTCCTGTAGAAAAATGTTGTTACAGTGGTTGTAATGGTGCTGGCTTGAGGTACAGTTGTTACGGCCGGTGTAACAACTCCTTTATTTATCTTTCTTGTTACTGTTGTATGTGAAATATTGTTTCAGCATTGCAAATCACAGACTGTTTCAGCAATGGGATTTGCGTACTATTTGACTATTTCAGCAATGTGGTCTTCAAGCAACAATGAAGGTTGTAATGGTGTTGGATTAAGGTAAAACTGTTGCAGCCAGTGTAACAACTCCTTTTTCTTGTTACTGTTGTATGTGAAATGTTGTTTCAGCATTGCAAATCACAGACTGTTTAAGCAACGGGATTTGCGTACTATTTGACTGTTTCAACAACATGGTATTCAAGTAGCAATGATATATTAACTGCAGTCTTCAAACTATTTCAACAACTATATATTCCTGATTAATGGTTAAGTATGAGAGTAATGTAAAATTACATTTAAAACAAATTAAACATATAGCAAAGAGAATAAATGTTATATACCTTTGGAAAAATAGATTAAGGTGATAATGTAGGCTTAAATATGAGTGGGAAAAGGATGTAATGATAGCAAAAAGTATGAGGAAAAAGGTACATTATAGGGTCCTAACATTACATAAATTCATGCTTTCTCCCTTTTATAGGCCTGATCGTATTCATTTTCCACTTTTTGTGGGCATTTACGTCGAGTGTAATTTTTCTTGCACGTTTCTTCTAATTTGCGTCGCGATAATTACTGTGTGAAAATTTGTCCATTCCTTCTTGTGGTATAGTCAACTTCTATGTCATTTTGCATTTTTCCCCCTTTTTCTATTTTTGTATTACTTTTTTCTCCTTTTGGTTTCTTTTTATCATTTTTTGTCCTAATCTCTTCTATAGTACACTATATACATGCCTTTTCGCATTGCAGTGTAACTTTTAAGGGTTAGTAGGTCGGGTATCCCTATATAGTTTAATTCGACTATCATTGATCATTCCATTCAGTTCCGTTCCTCCCAATTCTTTTAGTTGTAAATATCCCCCATCTGTGGCAATATTTACTTCATATGGCCCTAGCTAATGCATTCTAAATTTACCAGGACATTGGAAAAATTTATTGTCATAGAGAAAGACTAGGTCTCCTTCCTCAAAGCTCATCTTCTTAATGTGTCTGTCATTCCAAGATTTGTCTCTTACTTTATGTACTTCCTGGTGAAATCCTGCCAAAATTTTATCTTCTTCCATTTCCATTAGTTTATTTATCCTTTTCTGTATTGTGCCTCTTTTTGTCATGTTGGTAATTGCTGCTACGTGTAGACTGGGTACCAGAATTTCTAATGGAACCATTGCTTCCTTCCCATACACAAATTTGAATGGTGTTTGTCGTGTCAATTTCTTACGTGTGGTCCTATATTCCCATAGTACTATTGGTATTTTCAAGTCCCAATCATCCTTGTTTTGCAGATCTTTGTTAGAGATTTTTTCAAGATATTATTCAAAGACTCTACCATTCCATTGGCTTGAGGATGGTATGTTTTACTATTCTAGTGATAACATTCAAACTCCTCAGTCATAGCCCTGATTGTATTGTTGATAAAGTTATTTCGTTGGTCACTTATCAAATTCCTTGGACATCCAAATCTAGTGATCACCTGCTCAAACAAGAAGTGTGTTGATGTCTCTACACTACAATATTTGACTAATGTTTCTTCCTCCCATCCTGTTAAGTATCCAGTCACAGTAATGATATACCTAGGTCTTGACCTTCTTTCTGGTGGATTAATTGGTCCAACAAATTCTATTGCCCATTTTTTCAAATACCTGTAGAGTCACTTGTGGTATTAGAGGCATCTCATCTCTTTTGTTTGGTTTTCCAACCCTCTAACAAACATCACATTTTTGGAAATATTCCTTGGCATATTTATGGACTGGTGGCCACCATAATCATGTGTGCAATACATTATGCGTGGTATATTTTCCTACATATTTTCCTCCATCTATACCTTCCTGAGCTTTTTCCAAAAATAGGGCCTTTCATGTTCTAATCCACACCTTCTCAAAATGTTATTTGCACCCATTTTGTATAAGTGTCCTGCAATCATTTGATAGTATTCATCTTTGCCTACCGGATTTTTCTTTTGCGCAGTGATAAAATATTTTGGTGAAACCCTTGTACATAATTATTATATACTATCAGCGAAATATTCATTAGCTATGCATACCGAAAACAACCGCGCATCAAGGAATTTGTATTCCAAGTTGTTAGGTTCTTCTCCATTAATTACCCTTGATAGGTGATCAGGTCCTGCATTTAGCTTCTATGTTTTGAATATCACTTTGGAATCAAATTCTTACAATAACAACAACCATCTACATATCTTCCCCCCCAACACTGGGTTATTGACTAGATATTTGAGGGGAAAATGGTTTTTGAACATTTTAAAGTGTTTCCCAATAAGTAGTGCATGAACTTATCAGGTGCATATACCATGGCTAGGCATTCTCTTTCCATGGTGTTGTAATTTTCTATGATTCAAACATTTTTTTACTTATAAAGGCTATAGGGTGGTCTAATTCCCATGCTCTTAGCTGCACCAGAATTTCTGCAAGTTCTATGGTTGATGCATAGACATGAACATGAAATGTATTTTCCCAATATAGGATTACTAGTATAGGTGTTGTTACCATATTTTCTTTTAAGGTGTCCAATCCTTGTTGACAGTCATCATTCCACTAAAATTTGATATCCTTCTTTAAGAAAATTTCTATTGGCACAGTAATCTGTGCATATCCCTTTATAAACTTCTTGTAATAACATGCATGTCCTAGTGTTTTCCTCAACTGACGCACTAAATTTGGTGGTGGTAAACTAACAATGACTACAATCTTAGTAGGATCCACTAGTAAACCTTGTTTACACACTATATGTCCCAACAATATTCCAAAAGGTGTCCCAAAAATGAATTTCTTAATATTCAATGATATTTGACATTTCCTACATCTTTCCAACATTAGTCTTAACACTTCTACATGATATTTCAATAGACTATATATAGTCCAGTCATCCAGGTATACTTCTCGAAACTGATGTATGAATTCCTTAAAAGTAGCTATGACTACTCTTGAAAATATGGTTGGTGCATTCTTCATCGCAAATGGCATGACTGTATATTGGTAGGATCCTTATTATGTATAAATATTTGTCTTATACTAGTCCTCTGGAGATATTTTGATATGATGGTATCCTCAAAATCCATCTATAAAAGAATATGCTTCCTAGCCTCCCACATGATCCAAGACTTCATATGTAAAAGGGGTAGGGAAAGGGTCATGTAAGCAATCATCATTAACTTTCTTCAGCTCTACACAAATAATTGTCCCCCCCTTGTTTCTTTTCAAACTACCATAGGACTTATCCATTCAGATTCCTCTACTAGTTCTATGATACCAACTTCCAACATTCTGTCAATTTCTAATTTCACTTTCTTCTTATATACTAGATTCAATCTGTAAGGTCTCTATGTGACAGGTATTGCCTCAGGTTTGAGAGGTATATTCATATCTCCTAGCTCCACTTCTATGCCTTTCATCTCTATAAATGCCGTAGGGAACATTTCATTGTATTCATGCACTATCTCTATTATTCTTTCTATTGTTTTCTCATCCCAATAGTCTCCAATACTTTCAATTTTAGGATTCTTAGTTGTCTCAATGTTGACTTTCTTAACTTTGATTGGTGTAGAAAATACTTCTGACTCAAGAGATGGACCTTCCACCTCTCTTTCTCCTTCAATTTATATAATCTAAATATTGCGTGGATTGTCTTCATCTGGTGCTTCATCTTCAACATGATAGCATGAAAGTAACTCTTTGACTGTTTCTATGTTTGGTTGTTGATATTTTGTCAAAATTTCAACCCCTGGTTCATTAGTAAATATCATTCCTTATATCAGCTTCAGTGCTAATTCCATTTTGGGGTTCTCATGGTCAAATCAAAAGGTTACTACAAATTTTTATTGTAATGTTGTCCATTTTGTAGTACCTCTGCGCATCTCTTGGTCTATACACTAGTTCCCTGGAATCCGTTCCAATGTATGGATAATGTGATGAGACCATTCATCTAGTGGTTTCATGCTCCATTGTGCCTTGCACTTTTTTAAGTGTTCCATTGTTTTTCATTGTCCATCATACCTCTGTATTTTATCGCTCCCTTGCTCTATGTCAAATCTAATGCATAGTAGTTGTTTACACTCATAATAGTCATGAATTGTATCTTTGTGTGCACCCTACCATATTGCAGGTGTATCCTTGAGTGCAATATATAGGACTAAGAGCCTATGATTTTCTAATACTTCCTCTTTATATTTTTTCATAAATTCCTCTAGGTCATTTACCCCATTAAAAGTGGGAGTTTCTCTTATCGCTGTACCGACCCATCTTACTACGCAATCTATTCTGGTGCACCTTCTTGTGGAAACTTCATGTAATCTCTATTTCCAATTCTCCAAACATGTATCTGAATCAAAAGCACATGACGTGATGCTTCTCTAGCTGAGTACCCCATCTGTAGTTGGGTTAACATAATATTCTTCTCACGCGATGATTTTGTACAACTAGTTTATTTCCTCCAAATCCAAACAAGTGGGTTCTACAAACCTTTTTCCTTCTAAATGATCTAATGGTGCAATGAATCTATATTCACCTGATTCAAACTTCATTTATCTTGTCTTCAGGTTGATTATGACTTGGTTATGAAATGCCCAATCCAATCCAAGCAATGTTGGATAAGGTGTTGTACCATCTACTATCTCTATTACTTGAAAATCTGTCATAGTGCATACTCCATCTAAATCTAATTTCACACCTTTATGTATTCCAATTGGGAGCACTCTGTGAGGGTTTGATGATTTTAGGTGAATAGGTGAATACCATAGTGTGGGTTCTCCCATACACTTCCATGTCTTCTTAGGTAAAAAAATTACTTTAGATACTAACTCTAGTATGATATAACCCATATTAAAATCTCCAATGTTGGCATTCAGTCTAAATTTTCTGCTCATCCTTCTTCTTGTATGACGATGATTGACTATTTTTTGTTCTAATGATCCTTCTGCCTCTATGTTACATCTTTCTAGCAGATTTTGTAAGATCTTGACAGATGATGGGACATTCAATAGCTTAAAACAAGGTTTCATAAATTTTTTTGTGTTACTTACTTTCTCTAGAGATTTGCTTCACTGGTATGGTCCATTGAGAACAACAATCCGTACATAGGAGAGTTTTTATTTTGTTGCAAAACTAATGTGGATGCAACGTTTTGCATGAGAAACTCTTGTCTTTCCTCCCTCAATGTTTCCATTTCTTTATGTGCATCAAACTTATTTTGTGGTTCAGTATTCTTCTTCACCCATTGATGTTTCACTTGATCTTGTCTTACTACATCAGTTCATGTCTTATCTCCTCTTCCCACGACTATGTTGATGTTTCTTCCATCATCCTTAGCTTCTGCAAAAATCCACTATACATTATGGTTGTTCTGGTTCCTTTTTTCTTGGATATTCCCCAATAGTGTGGGACAATCTTCTGTTTCATGGTATGTTGCATGAAAGTACATATATGTCGTTGGTTGAAGTGAAAACTCCCTTGCATAATTTTTTAGATGTTGGTAGTTTTAGCAAACTAATGGACCTCTACCTCATCCAAATCCTCCTCTACCTAATCTTCCAACTCTGTATCCACCTCGATCTCCTCATGGTGCATTGTATTGAGGTACCTGATTGTAATGCACAGTGTTATACTATGGCTACACATTGTTTTATTATAGTTTCACATTATTATACTATTATTGTGATTTTTTATATGGTGGTGGTACATGGTTGAACTTAGGTGAAGCCTATCCTATCATCATTTATGCCTACACCCTATACGTATCTGATGTTCTTTGTCTCATTAGCTCCATTGTCCTACAATCTTTATCATCATGACCCACAGACTTGAAAAAAATGCAGTATGAACTTTTGGGTATTGTCTTGTACTTCTACATCATTGAAAAATTATATGGATCATGCCCATGCATTTTGAAAATCTTGCACCATGGTCCTCCTATTGGAAAGGGGTTTGGTATTCTTATTCCCATATACTCTATGAAAGTTGGACATTCATTCTTATGGTGTCCTTCTATCCTACATGTGGTACACCAAACAACTTCTCTTTTATCTTTTCCCTTATTCTGGTTAATTTGAAATGTTAGGTTCTTCAGGTCCTCCTTGAACTCCTCTATTGATGGATCTGTCTTCTGATACTGGTTCTCTTATAGTTCTAAGGTTGCCTTCAGAGCCTCTTCCTGAGTTTGGAACTTATGTTTTCTTAATGGGTATTTCAAATGTGGTAACAATGAGTTCACAAATAAGTGCCTATGTTGCATGTCAATAATTGCATACTTCAACACACCTTTCAATCATTTAAACCCATGATCAATATCCCACACAGAATCACCTAGTTTTTTCTTGATTTCAATCATTTGATTCATATACTAGTCCTTTGAGATGGGATTTTGAAATTGATTTATCAGTAGTTTTTTCATGTCTGCAATCGTCCTTGTTACTCCTGGTGGATTCTTTACATCTAGGCTCGTGTATCAATCCAATGCATGGTCTCTTAGCGTGATATCTAACTGCGCAAATTTTGTATCCTCATATGTGATTTTATTTTCTTCTGATATCTTCTCACAGATGAATAAGTGCTTTCCAAGGTCCTCTTATGCATCTCCCCAAAATTATGATAGCCTGATCGTGGGATCATGTCCTTCCATTTTGAATTATGTTGAACTACTAACTCCACACAGTGTAGATATTTGACTGTTGCTTCCTGAAATGACTCCTCCAGTTGCTTCTCCTTGTTTGGATACATTTCTTGTTGTCTTTCTTCCACTAAAATTTGGTTTTTTAAATGATGGTGTTTTTTCTGGTGTGTTAGTTGCACATGGGGTTGTAGGTTCCACACTGATGGTGATCTGGATTGGAGTTCTTCCTTTTGTTCCTATGCTTGCACCTCCTTTTTTGTTTCATATGTTTTTCACAAGATTTCCTCAATATTCTCCATATCTCGAAGAACCTCTACCTATTCCTCATCACTTTCCAAGCCCTCTCTATCAACTATGGCTCTATTCTTGTTGTTCATCTTATATTGGTAGGGTTCTCTGTTGCACATCTTTCCATGTGTTTCCATTATCTACTTTATCTGGTCTTCCTCCATCATGATTGGGTCCATGTCATTCTTATTCTTTCCTTTATCCATTTCTTCCTCCATTTCTCCACCTCTTCTTATTGATTCCCCCCTTCCCCCATGCACGCAGGGAAGTTTAGTTGTCTGATTCCATGGTCATCACACCATTGGTATATAGTAAAATATTGATTGAAGTATACAACGATCTGATACACCTACCTATGGGTCCTTTTAGAAAATCATCTATGCTGCGCTATAATACTTCACGGTATCTACTACAAATTTTGTGATAAACCCTGCAAGAATATTGTCTAACCAAAAATCTAATGCGCGCGTAAATTTGTTGTTAACTTGTTGTAACTGCACGATCTCCACATGGTTCCACTCCAATTGTCTGATTCGATTTGTTGGTTGGTTTTATTTTAACCTAAATAGCCACTCCTAAAACAAATGCAGGAAATCACTGAAAAATACTTCATGGAAGTCGCTAAACACGTATTTGTCAACATATTTGCGTTGTGTTAACCTAGTTTTTTTTTTATCCTTCTCCAGAAACTCAAGCTCATTTTTTTTCAACCATCTTTTGATCTCCGCTTTTGTTGGAATCCATAGCCTGAAGATTCCCTTCTATACTTTCATTATCCATGTGTTTCTTCCACGGATCATGTCCCCTCAATCCTATGTAGTTCCAACCAACAACGAAACCATTTGTTGGTTTAAATATATCATTCTCTTCTTGGTCTAACCAAGGTTCAAATCTTATTAGGGTTCCAAAAAAAACCTCTAAAAATATCAACCCTCCTAGTAAACTAGAAGGAAACACAATGCATAGAGTGCATTGTGCATTCTCAACCGAGATAGCTTTATGGGCGATTTCAATGCTCAATTTCTTGTAGTATAGGAATGAATGGGGATCTGGGAATGCATTTTATCTTCCTCATGCATTACTATGATTATTCATTCAAGTATTTCTAGGATTGATTCAACTTTAGGCCCATGCAAGTAATATAATACATCTATATTAACCAATCATTCATATTGACAGAAAGTAAACATGCAAGAAAAATCACATAGGACACAAGCTTTACCATGGTTCACCCCCTCGTAGGCTACATCCACAAATATTTGGATTCTCTACTCTTTTATTTTGTTTGCTGCAAAATATGGAATTGCACGAATTATAACTTCCAACATACAATCCTGAAGAGGTTCAAGAACCTCTGTGAGGCGGACTCACGGACTCGATCACACCAAGCTCATTAGCTTGTGACCTAACCCTCAAAATATGGCTTACTCGACTCTTCTATTACTTTATTACAATCATAATAACCAATGAACCTACAAATTATGAACCTAACACTTGAACCTCTGACCTAGACCTCCTAGGTATTTATTTATACTACTTTTCAAGCTTATATCCATTACAATCTTTATCACAAACCCTAACCCTATCATATATAGGATTGCCTGCTTGTGCGACACATTTTTTTTTTCTCTTTGCATGTTGCTTTTCCTTCTTTTTTTTTATTCTTCTTTCTTGCCATCGACTGCTCACATTCACAAATTAGGCCTCCTTTACAGACTTAGGTCTTTCCCAAAATAGACCTTATCTCTAAAAATATGTCTGCACCCAAAATAGTATTCCTTCTCAAAATAGGCCTGCACCCAACATGTGCATATGCAGAAGCACACATATACGGAAATCAATTTCCATAGATGCACATTTAATAAAGTTGGATTCTTTATATGCGCATTTATATGAAATCCAACTTTCATTTATGCCCATTTATGGAAGTTGGCTTTCGTATATGTGTGTTTCCATATATGCGCATATATGAAATCCAACTTATGTAGATGTGCATTTATGAAAGATCCATTCTGTAAATGTGCATTTACTGAAGTTGGATTTCATATATGCGTGCTTTCATATATGTGCATATATTGTTTCCAACTTCTGTAAATGCACGTATACAAAAATTCTCTATAAATGCACATATACAAAAGATGGATTTCATATATGCGCTTACACTAAAGTTCTCATATACAGAAGAAAACTCACATAAATGCACATATATAGAAGCCAACTTTCATAAATGTGTGTTTATGGAAGTTATATTTAATATATACACATATACGAAAGTCAATTTCTGTAAATGTGCATATACGAAAGTTGGCTTCTGTAGATGTGCACATATACGAAAGACAACTTTAGTATATGCCCATTTATGGAAATTGGATTTCGTATACAGAAGTGAGAAAATACAAAATCCAACTTTAGTAAATGCATTCATAAATGGAAGCCAACTTCCATATATGTGCATTTACATAAGTTTGATTCAGTATATCTACATATACAAGTGTGTAATTTCATAAATGTTCATTTATGAAAGTTGGCTTTCGTATATGCATGCATTTACGAAAGTTTCCTTCTGTAAATGTGCATATACAAAAGTGCATATACGAAATCCAACTTCCGTGTGTGTGCACATACATAAGCCAACTTCTGTAAATGTGCATATGTGGAAGTTGGCTTCCATATATGCATGTTTCCATATATGTGAATATACGAAATTCAAATTCCGTTAATGCACATCTATAGAAGTGTGCTTCTGTGAAATCTTATATACAGAAGTTGCCTTCTGTATATGCCCATATACATAAGTTCTTTGTAAATGTACATATACAAAATTTGGTTGGCTTTCATATATGCACTTATACGAAAGTGCTCATATATGAAATCCAACTCCCATAAATGCACATATATAGAAGCCTACTTTCATAAATGCAGATTTGTGGAAGTTAGATTCAGTATATGTGCATATATGGAAATCAATTTCCATAAATGCGCATTTACAAAAGTTGGCTTCTGTATATGCATGCTTATACAAAATCCAACGTCAGTTTATGCCCATTTATGGAAGTTGGCTTCCGTATATGTGTGTTTTTGTATATTTCCATATAATGAATGCACATATATGAAAGCCAACTTATATATATGCACATTTATGAAAGAACCCTTTCATAAATTCACATTTACTGAAGTTGGATTTCATATATGCCTGCTTCCATATATGTGCCTATACTATTTCCAAATTCTATAAATGCACGTATACAAAATTTCTCCGTAAATGTGTATATACGAAAGTTGGCTTCTATATATGTGTTTATATGGAAGTTCTCATATATGAAAGACAACTCCCATAAATGTGCATATATAGAAGCCAAATTTCGTAAATGCGCATTTATGGAAGTTAGATTTATTATATGCACATATATGGACTTGTGCATATACAAAAGTCAATTTTTGTAAATGTGCATATATGGAAATTGAATTTCGTATATGCACGCATATACGAAATCCATATTTTGTATATGAACATTTATGGAAGTTGGCTTTCATATACAAAAGTGAAAATATACAAAATCCAACTTCACTAAATGCATGCATATACAGAAGTCAACTTCAATATATGTGCATTTACAAAAGTTTTATTCAGTATATGCACATATACAGAAGTGCACATATACATAAGTGTATTTTTGTAGTATACCTAGGGAGGTAGTATGGGGTACCTAGGGAGGTACCCAATGGGAATGTGGTTATGTATTATTAGTGGAAGTCATTAAGTATTTTAGAATGTGGTCATTCAATGTAAGGTGGAATAGGTACACTATATTAATAAAGACCCACTATGGTAGTTAGATGTAATAAATGTGAGAAGGCTCTCTAGAAGGTTCCTAGAGGATATAGAGACCTATATAAAGAAGTGTAAGAAATCTAATGAAACATAGTGAAGCATATTGTGAATGTATTGAGCATTGCTTGATGAGTTTTATCCTTCCTTAAGGATTAATATATGGTGTTACCCTACCTCAAGGGTTTTGACTATTTATTGTGTTTAGTATTTGTTGAATGGTTTGGATTATTCTTGTTGATATTGTGGATCTATTTTGAGATTTATCTTCAGGTCTATTCAGGAACTCAACAATTTGTATCAGAGCACTTTCCTTTGCCAAATAAGGGAATAATTTTTGTTCTTTTTGCATGTTTTTTCTAGGGAAAAAAAGAGGGAGAGGCACTTTAGGTTCAGATCTGAAACTTTCTATGTATAATTTGGCCAAACAAATTATTTATTTAAATTCCTCTCGGAAAAATACCCAATTTAAAAAAACAAATCGGCTGAAAAGGAGTCTAGGAAGTCAATTTATGAGCATTTCAAATTCGACCATTTTTCAGGGTTTTCCAGAGAAAGCCCCGCGATTTGCACAATAAGTTATTTTTAATCTTTAGTTTTTGTTGAAGATTTATTCCCAACATGATATTTTTTACTGGAAGGGATGATGGCCCTAGGATTGAAGAATTTATACAATCTCAAAAGTCATTATGGAAAGAGAAGTGGAAATATTTTGTAGAGTGGAGTTTCAAAAATGATGCTCTCATATGGTGGAAATCATTTCACCATTCTGAGTGGATGACACTTTATGAGGAAGAACTTGAACAACTACTTTTAGAAAAGTGGTCTCATACATAGGATAAATATGTCACCAAGAGTTTATTTTCATGTGGAAAATCTATATTACAAGTTCATGGTTGTATTCATAAATAAAATTTCATTGTTTCTATTAACCCTAGTTCCCAACAAAATTTTATTAATATTCAGTTGGTTAATAGATTGCAAGTTCCTGCAAAACAATATTCATAGCACATAGGTTGAGGCTCAAAATGTTAAAATTTTTAAATATTTGAAGCTCAATATGGATAAATATGTGTTGCATTCAGATTTTTATGCTATGGATATGGATGAAGTGGATATTGTTTTGGGATATCCTTGGATAGAATTAGTGGGTATCATTAATATTAATGTGCAAAAGAAGTTTTTGAAATTGTGGTACAAGAAAAATAAAATCACATTGTAGGATGTGTCTCTTAATAAGAAATATGGTCCCATAGAGTCCAGCAAAGTAGTTATTGTCAAGTCCAAAGTTGAATTGGTGGAAGAGTCTACAGAAGGAGACGAAGAAAAACCACAGGAAGGACACTGTTAGGAAGCTAAGGATGTTATTGACTCAAAGGCACAATGTGTTGCAGATTTGAAGAAAAATGAACAAATTCCTATGGTTGTTGTATATAGTCATCCACATCATATAGAGAAACAAAAATCATCAAGGAAAGGGTGAGAACGTCAACACATTTATGCACCAACATGGTGTAATATCCTCAAATTTTAGAAAATTAAATTCTATGTTGAATTTTGAAACAAATTTATGTTTTTGGAAAATTCAATTTTGGAAATTATTTTCCATTTATGGCAAATCCGAATTTGGAATTTTTTATTAAGTAATTAATTATTTGATGATTGTTGAGAAAATATTTGACTTTCCCAGCTATCCTGTTTTATTGGACACATGTTTGAGACAAAATTTAAAAAAAATTAATGCTGGAAGACAAATGGAACATCCAGGTTAAAAATATTTTACCATGACTCCATGAGTGAGGAACACGTTTTAGTTACCTCAGGGTTGATTTTTACAAGTGGAAGAAGTTGATTTTGACAACTAGAAGCCCCTAAAAATCAAGGATTTTCAAATATATGAATTTCCCCAAGGAGGGAAATGAATGCAATACCTGGGCACACAAATATATACAACATATGTGCGAGGCAGGACGTTGCTTAATATGTTGGAGGATTGAGAATTGTTTGTTGTTATGAGAAATTATAGTGTGAGGAAAGGCATATTTTGATCTGTTGATGGTGAATATAAATGAGGAGGATAATTCAATTCTCCCTTATGGACTCATGGTTAGGCTAGGGGGTGATCAACACAAGTGGTTGTGACTGTTCTATTCTATGGTTGGTTGGAACATGGTTGTTCCTTTTTTTTCTAGCATCAACTTATTTAGATATGGATCTCAGCTATGAATTTCATTACTAATTTTATATCTATGGTTTTTATCTGTTAGGAATATGTTTGGCTTGTATACACATAAGTGAAATATGTTTAAAGAGACTGTATAGCCATGATAAATTATGGCTTTCTATAATATAATGATATTGGTAATAATGTTTATCTGAAATATGATTGTTGTATATATATTTGACTATATATAGGTATGCATATAGAAATAAATAACAATATATGTTTATATGCCTATTGGCCAATAAAGATTTGTATTTTGATCACTGTTTGAATCTGTGCATAATCAATTATTGCAGAAAATAAATAAAAACAGAATGTATTATTATTGTGCTACTATCATGGTGAGAATAGGTGGAAAGAATAAAAGTCCAAGTACATTCTTTATTTACATCTATTATCCCATAAATATAGTTGATATAGTAGACCTCATATTGTCTTGCAAAAGTAATTATTACAATCAATAGATCATAATCCAAACATTACAATTGGGGTACCTTAGGACCCAAGAATTTCACAACCACTTGTGTATTTAAATAAAAAATCCCTATCTAAAAGAAACACAAATACAAATGGACTACATAAAACTCTCAGTGAGTTCTCGCAAGGACTGGTGGAAGAATATGGAACCCAAATACCTTTTTTGGACAAGTCGAATGCCTTGCCAAGTGGATAGGGTGCCTCCCAAGCCTGTAATAAAAAATAAATGTTTTAGTAAATTATTACAGTATGGAATTACTAAATATACAACAAAGTAAAGAATTAAATTACTTAACTTGGGTTTCAATGCTGAAAGGAGCATCCTCTCCATCTTTCAAAGCCACCAATCCAAGAGAGAGAAGGGAAGTGGTCGTCTTGTTCACCTGATGGGTTCCCTCGCAAGACAAACCAGGACCCATCATCTAGGCATATACTGGTGAAATAATTATTAATTGTGCAACAAACAAATCATAAGTAAGTATAACCTATAGATTACATTATTCACAAAGTAAAGAGTCGACAAAGAAAGAGAATTACCATAGAAACAATAAGTGAGTTATAATAACCAATAATCATTACTTGGGAAAGAACAAATTAAATATTGATAGAAGGTCGAAGCCATTGTGGAAGATTTTACCTTAATCACAGTTACGTTATACACACGGATAATTTCTACACAAAGATACCTTATACAAAGACATCGAATTAATATTTACATTTAGGACAATCATACAACTATGCAATTAAAGAAGCATTGAATAAAAAGTTACCATAGCATTGTGAGGAGGTGATTCATTAAATTTTTTATTAAAAGAAATACCAAACTAAGTCTGGGTTTTAAATAATCAAAAGTACCCTGTAGGGTTCCAACATATTTGTTGAAGGCACTCAGGATCTTCAAAGAGTTGTGTATGGTTTCTACCCAATCCATCAATTATTATTCCAGAGTTCAAATCATGATGGACTTAGGGCACGATACTCCTCAAAGAGGATTATTTTTAAAGAAAAATGAAAGCATGTGTAAGGAAGCACGATATACCATTCAAACGATTAATGGTTTTCCCTAAAATCATAGTGTGCCAAGAAAATGAGTAACCTCTAATAAAACTTAAGTGTTTAAATATTTGAAGAGCACGACTGAAGCTAAGGATCCGAGAAAACTTACCAGGCCGCGACATGACTTAGTTCACATGATAAAAATATTTAACATTGTCGATTGAAATCCTTCTTACACATAAATAAATCCCATAAAATGCATGGAATATATAGAGGAACAATGATCTCGCAAACTTCCATAGAGAAGATTAATATACAAACATAGATAAAATAAATCATCCAGTCTGCTTAGAGAGAGGGATTTTGTTTAAGAAATACATTGAATAAACATAGGAACACAACTTATGCATTTTACACAGACAAAAAGGAAACCCCCAAAAAATATAATTGCTAGACAATGAAGAACAACACACACGCACAACGTAGATGAAGAGATATCCCTTTAAAAACCCAAATGATACATAGACAGAGGGTCGTTACTATAGTGGGTGCAATATGTAAATTACAGGATAACACTGTGAATTCATCACTGAGAGGATAGGAAATAGAAAGGAAGTCTTAACACAAAGGATTCCTGAGACATACTAAAATGATTCATGAAAACTACTATTCGGGAAAAATCCCTTTTACACAAAAACATTACTTCAAATTTGTTTAAATCACCACTGTACATTAACGATAATTCTGGAAAATGAGGTGTTCAGAGGGAAGACTTAACATGGACTACCCAAGGAAAATTGCAATAGTCACTGCTATAGACCCGAACAACTTAACCATCACAACATTGTTATCTTGCTACCATAGACCCGAACCAACACCACACAACAATGTTACTTATTACCACAGAGCCTAACCAATTAACAAAATGACACTGCTACTTGCTACCACAGAGCTGAACGAGAGTATTTCTGTGTTCATTTCACCTTTCTACCACAAAGTAAGAGCCAAATGAGGTTACCCTCGCGACATCGTTACCCTGTTACAACAGAGTTGGGAAATTATACTATCGCAGTGGAAAAAACACATAGAGTGAAAAAACCAAATGGTATGACTGTGAGGGGAACAAAATTTCTTGATTCTCGATTTCAGCAACGTTGAATAGTACAATTTTCCATGTGAAGAAAACTTAAGTGGCAAGATAGGAGTGGGATTTTCTGTGCAATGTCAGACCAGAAGGAGTAATGGTGGTATGACACCATTAATGGAAAGGACCATTTTCATTCCCTACGATTAGGTTTGGACTGTCATATGGCCACCAACCTTAAATGTTTCTCAAATTTCATAAAGGTCGAACATGAATTGTAATGCGAACTAGTGGGTAATCGTTGGGGGTGCAACTATAGAGTTATCATAAGTTCCATACCATAATTTCATTACTTTGGGATTGGACAACCAACGCTTTGGTTGGGAGTTAGGTTTTAATATATAAACTCTTCCCTTTATGAAACATAGTGTAAGGTTTAAATCGGGGGTATATTGTCAAAGGTTCGTTAAATCATAAGGAAAGTCTTGTGTAATAATATTTGAATCATATCGTGAATGGTATTATAAACTTTGTTGGAAATACTAAAACAACTGAGAGGGGGGGTTGAATCAGTTGTTTATAAGATTAAACAATTTTATGCCTTTTAACCAATTATTAAGATTTCTTCATGTGTCATCAACCAACATACAATATATGGACAATAAGAGTAAAGATCATCTGTCACACATAAAATACACACAGAGACAAATTTTCACGAGGAAACCCATAAAGGGAGAAAACCTCTTCTTCTTCTAAATGATAGGCAATCTTTTTTGGTTCTGTACATCATTTACAATTGAGCACCGACTCAATGTGAGGCTACTACCTCTGTTTTACAAGCTGCAACTTGTTTGAGAGCTCCAACACTCTGGTTTCTCTAGCACCCACTAGAAGGAAGAACCAACCCCCTGAGTACTCTAGCACCAACTAGATGGAAGCACCAACTTCCTGAAAGTTCCAGCACTAACTGGATGGAAGCACCAACTTCTAGTTACACAGGCTCCAACTTGCATAACAGAGAACACCTGTTCTCCCTAGCACCACCCTGTCACCCTAGTTTCTTTGGCTGCAACCAGATGGAAGCTACAACTTCCTGTGTTCAAGCACCCACTTGAACTTCTGAGGACAACAGTGAAGAAATTAAACACAACAATAACAATTGACAAAATAGAGACAATAACAGCAACATGGCGGAAAAGGCATAATAGCCAACACATTATATTCACTCCAATGTTACATATTTATAG
>JZKD02S1734658.1:45264-60963 GCA_000966675.3 Picea glauca
GGAAGCACCAACTTCCTGAAAGTTCCAGCACCAACTGGATGGAAGCACCAACTTCCAGTTACACAGGCTCCAACCTACATAACAGAGAACACATGTTCTCCCTAGCACCACCCTGTCACCCTAGTTTCTCTGGCTGCAACCAGATGGAAGCTACAACTTCCTGTGTTCAAGCACTGACTTGAACTTCTGAGGACAACAGTCCTCCTGAACACCTCCCAACCTCCCTAGGATATAAATGATTAAATAATAATTCAACTTTACAGATAAATCAGTTCATACCAATTTTACTTTGTTCTGTAAATCTTGTCTTCTGCTGCTTGCTCCATCGTTCTTCTCTGCTTCTACTTTGCTCTATCATTCTGCTCTGCTTCTTCTCTTCTCTATCATTCTGCTCTGCTTCAGCTCTGCTCTATTTTTCTGTTCTGCTACAGCTTCTCATTTTTTCCATTCTACTCTTCTTCAACTCATTATGTTCTTCTTCTCTATATTTCATCTGCTCTGTCTGTCCTTTTCTCCAATCCTCGTATCAATTCATTTCATTCTGTATATCAATCAGACTTCATCCTTAACTCCTTCTCCTTTCACTTTTTCTTACTATTTCATTCTTTTTCACGCAGAATCACCAACCACATACAATGTCACTCGTTTTCTTTTATACATTCTGCTATGACGGTTCCACTTCCCATCTCCTTCGGCAAGAGCAACGACAACTGTCTCAGCAACTGAATCTTCATCTGAAACGTTAACCAATTCTTCCTAATGAGTCTATTTCACTAATAGAAATCATATTCAGTCGTTAACTGTGAGAGAGAACAGTGACCCTCCGATCAATATTTGATCCAGCGGTTCAGATCAAATCAGGATTTCACTCATCGCGATTTCGACAATCACAGTGTCGAGATGCACATGTACTCGGAACCCCCGATTCTCCGATCCCCGATGTGATCCTTTCCCGAGATTTATCCCCTTCTGGCTACACAATGGTCCATGTGACCAGCTATCACGTGAACACCACCATACCTCTCGAAAATGTGCGCTAGCCCTCCTGGCTAGAACATGGTCCATATGACCTGTCTCCGTGTGACCTTGGTCTTATCACTCCATCAGAGTTTCAACACTTACAATGAAATAATGTTTATGTCCATGGGATTCGCGATTTCCTGATTCGTGATGCGCTTCAGCCCTCCTAGTTGAGCCCTGGTCCACGTGACCGTTAGCCATGACCTTTCGTCGGGATTTTGGGGTTTATAATGATAATGTGCATACGCCCCCTGAACTTGCAATATGTCGATTCCCGACTTCCTATGTACTCCTTACACCTATCCTGCATTGACTCCTGGGTGGCCCACAGCCTATATGCCTTATCTGGAAATCGCGTATCGCAATTTCGCGATGTTTGATGTTCAATGTTCTTGTCAATACCAAAACCCGATCCCCGAAACTTCGACTAGGGCTAGGATCTACGGTTCAGATTCATTCTGGATTCAACGGCTGCGATTAAATCATGAAATCACATTTCGCGATTTCGGAGTTCTTGATGTCAAGAGATTTTGGCATTACAAAGTCCCGATCGCTGATGCCTCTTCTGACGTCACACGTGGTTTGACATGTGTTAAATACTGCCACGTGTCACTCTGATTCGTGACTTACCTGTGCCTGAACTGTTGAATCTTCCTGCCACCTCTCATTACCTGGTTGTGCCACGTGTCCCTAGCTGACGTGGACTGCTGTCGTGAATTAGATCGACGGTCTAGATCACATGTTGATCTGACGGTTCAGATTCAGTTGGGATTTCGCATATCGCGAAATCAGGGTTTTTGTTGCATTGTGTTCTTTGCATTATGAAATCGTGATCCCCGAATCTCCAATGAAGCCTCCTAGCTACCACGCGTCCATATGAATGAACGGTCCAGATCCCTGCTTGATTTAACAGCTGCGATCAAATCGCGAAATCACGTATCGCGATTTCGGGGTATTCGTTGTCGAGTGAACTGGACATTTCAAAGTCCCGATCCCCGAATCTCCGATGACTTATCTCCCTCGCAACTTCTGCAAATCTGACGGTTGTCACCCTTTTGGGAAATTTGAATGGGATCCAACGATCAGTGACTCTTCTATCTTCCTTCTTCTCTATAAACTTCTGTTGCGTGCATTTTCTTCAATGCACATGTTTTCTTCAATGATGTTCCTCCTGTGCTTTTATGTCTGAATCCCCAAGGGGTTTTATCCTTCATATCCTGCCATTTCTGCTGTTTCCATCAAAGACAACAATCATCAACACGCATTCGTTGCTTGTTCAATATTTTCCAACAAACTTAATATATGAATTCCATAGTATGTCTTCGTTATAACTTTAGATGTGTTATATATATAGTGTATGGCTTATCTAATAAGCCTTATTTATGTCATTAAATGTTTATGAACAGTGCATCACTTAAATAATGGGTGGCATAATCATGGCCAGGCTATAGGTCTAGCCACCAACTTGCCAATATGATAATGTTTCCTCTAAATAACAAATATTATCAACAAACGAGGTGTCAAGCTTAAGAACTCTTGTAGCACTTAGAACGAGTGATGATAATGTTACACCTACAAGGGAGTTAATTAATGACTTGAGACATAATTTGTCTTGTACATGAACTATTGTCTTACATAATAGACTTTATTTTGTCCCGTTTAATTTTTTATTTTTATTTTGTGAAATTTGGGGTACATTACAATAGGGAACCAAACAAGAAGCTAATAAAGAGGTGCATGGAGGACTACTGGCACTACAGAAAGAGATTAGGATACAAAAAAAATCCCATGGCAATCCCAACAAGATGAAAAGCAAGATCAGAGTGGCAAGGAAATAGATGGACATCATGTTCGACTTCCATTGGGATGGAAGGATGGTCGTACTTGGTACCAGTTGGATTCATTTCTTAGTTGGTGATATTGTATGGTTTCTTCTCATGTTTCGAGGACAAAATCTGTAAAAGGGGATGGAATGTAGTATGCCTAGAGAGGTAATATGGGGTACCTAGGGAGGTACCCAATGGGAATGTGGTTATGTATTATTTGTGGAAGTAATTTAATATACGATAATCTGGTCATTCAATGCAAGGTGGACTAGGTATGCTATATTAATAAAGGACCACTATGGTAGTTAGATGTAATAAATGCGAGAAGTCTCTCTAGAAGGTTCCTAGGAGATAGAGAGAGCTATATAAAGAAGTGTAAGAAATGTAATGAAACATAGTGAAGAATATTGTGAATGCATCAAGAATTTCTTGATGACTGTTATCCTTCGTTAAGGATTAATATATGGTGTTACCCTACTTAAATGGTTTTGACTACCTCTTGTGTTTCGTATTTGGTGAATGGTTTGGATTATTCTTGTTGATATTGTTGATCTATTTTGAGATTTATCTTCAGATCTATTCAGGCACTTAACAATTTATGTAAACGTGCATTTATGGAAGTTGGCTTTTGTATATGAATGCTTTCATATATGCACGCATTTACCAAATCCGCCTTCTATAAATGTGCATATATGGAAGTACACATATACGGAAACCAACTTCTATGTATGTGCATTTACGAAAAAAACCTTCCGTACATGCGAATTTACAAAATTTGGTTTCTATATATGCATTCTTCTGTAAATGTGCATATATTGAAGTTGTCTTATGTATATGTGCATATACATAAGCATGTATATATAGAATCCAACTTCTATAAATGCACACATATGGAAGTTGACTTTCGTATATCCACGCTTCTGTATATGCGCATATATGGAAGACAACATTCATAAATGTGCATTTATAGAAGTGTGCTTCTTTAAATGCTCATATACGTATACCTCCCTCAAGTTGACTTACCTTGTTGACTACCATGGTATGAGTGGATGCCACATCAACCCCCATTACTCCCACATGTGGGGCTAGTCATGTGTGTAATTTCAATAAGATTCTAGAAAGTCCAAAAATATAATTAACGAAGGGTTGACACATGAAAAACCATAACCCTAGACATCTATTAAGATATGTTAAATAATGGGCCACTAGGAAGAGAGGCAGTTCAATTCTTTAACATTGTACTTATTCCATAGTTGAGAATAACATCTAGGAGTGGATTTGAGAGCATAACAGTGGATGAATAAGATTTTGTAGCTCCATAGTGAGTGCCTCTTTCTTTGTATTTTCATTTCATAATTGAAGAAAGGAGAGTAGAGCATAGGCCTCACCTTCTAGTTGGGTTTTCATCTTTATTGGGTTTCCTAGGATATATCTTGTGTTCATTTGTGTGGATGGTTTATTATTTATTTTGTTCTATCATTATCATATTGAGTTATTTTTTTTATAATCTGAGCAATAAGATGGTGATAATAAATCTAAGATCTAAGGAAATAAACCCACATCAATAAAATATTTCAGTGTAATACAAGATCTATTTTGATGAATTGGTCATTAGTGATAGGAACTACCTTTGGTCCTTGTGGAGCTGTAATAATTCTTGGGAAGTCCTTGGTGCAAAGGTGGTCGATAGTGTTGTAGGGAATTTCTTGACAATACCTCAAGCTAGTATAACCTAACATTTGGAGGAGTCTCTCCAAGTAGATAGTGTTGATGTTTGGACAACATCCAACATCGGGAAGACATTCTCTAAAGATAATAATTAATAATATAATTATTATTGATTATTAAATATAGTATATAATAAGTAAATGATAATAATAAGTAGTTATTGATTATTCAAGGGAAGCATCCTTTCATGGATGGTCACCTTATGTTCCCTATATATGGAACACTTATTATTGTAATAATATATTGAATATCTCTCATATCTCATATAAGGAAAACTAACATGGTATCAAAGAAGGACTGGGTTGACTCCCTCATGGAAGGGCCCAACAATGGATCATGGATTCTTCATGGAGTGTGAAAGCCAAGGATGATGCAGGATTTCCTGTATTTTCCCTTGTAAACAAAGCTACATGCCAAGCATTAAGGCATCGACGTGCAGAGAAGGATAAGTCTATAAGACCTTTCAACAACACCCATCTTAATCTGGATGCCAGCGCTCAAGATGATAAGCATTTGTGGGGTACAGTGATTCTTCGAAGGCATACCAGATCTACATCCCTGGTAAGAGACAGATTAAGGTGAGAAGATATGTTACCTTTCAGGAGGAGGTAGCCTTCAACAAATCTATAGGATCGCACATGGAGACTGATAGTGAGATACATGAAGAGATGGTGCCTTCTCCCCCTCACCCTCCAGTAGTTCATAGGGAGACACTTGAGCCTATTGATCCCATTGAACCTGTAGCTCCAGTTGATGTCCACAGATATATTGCAGTAGGTTGGAAGAGAGCTACATGGGGTTGTTAGACTCTCCAAGAGGAAGAAGGACATGCATATCCTCATGGTACCTTTTGAGAGAGAAAGAGACCTCAGAGATATTCATTCTATGCCACAAATATGAGCCACATCATTAATTTTGAGTCTTCCTATTATGAGGAGGCAACTAGTCATCCAGTATGGAGAGATGTCATGATGGAGGAGTATCAATCCATCATGAAGAATGATGTGCAGGATGTTGTTTTGAGACCTAAGGGGAAGTTTGCATTGAATTCCAAATGGATCTACAAGATCAAACACATAGTTGACGAGAGCATCAAGAGGAAAACAAAAAAACAAAAAAAACAAACGAGATTTGTTTCTAGAGGATTCTCTCAGGTGGAGGGAATAGATTATGAGGATACATTTTCTCTTGTTGCTCAATACACCTCTATCCAGATGATTATTTCCCCTATATCATCCATGGTTTGGAGAGTACATCAGATGGATGTAAAGACAACATTTCTCAATGGAGATATTAAGGAACAAGGATACATCGAGGAGCCAGATGGTTTAGTGATACATGAGAAGGAGTCTCATGTGTGCAAGTTGAAAATGGCCTTGTATGAAATCAAACAACCAACTCGAGCTTGGTATGCAATGGTCGATGGAAACCTGATGATTTTTTTTGCTTAAACAAAGTGTTTTCGATCCCAACTTGTACTACAATATTGTTAATGGTGAGTCCCTGATTCTGGTCCTCTACGTTGATGATTTATTCCTCATTGGTATAGACAACCTTATTATTGAATGCAAGCATGTGTTGGCCTCTAAGTTCGAGATGAAGGACCTTGGTATGATGCACTAATTCTTGGAACTAGAGGTGTGGTAGAGAAATGATGATATCTTCTTGAGTCAGGGGAAGTACACAGTTGAGATATTCAAGAAGTTTCAGATACTAAACTTGAATCCCATGACTACACCAATGATGACGAATCTGAATAAATGAAGCGTGTCTTCATCTGATTATGACGAAATTCATACAACTCTATATAGACAGCTGGCTGGATAATTGATGTATCTGGTTAACACCAGACCAAATAATTGTTATGCAGTGAGTGCACTTAGCAAGTTTATAAGTCAGCTGAGATAGACACACTAGATAGTTGTGAAGCATGTGTTGAGATACTTGCGAGGAACAATTCGACATAGTCTCAGATATACTTCCTGTATTGATATGATATGGCAGGAATATATTGACTTTGATTGGGCAAGGAGCGTGGTGGAAAGAAAGAGCACCTTCAGGTGTTGCTTCACTTTGGTATCTTCCATGGTTTCCTAGTGTAGCAGAAAACAAACTTTTGTGGCTTTGAGCACAACAGAAGAAAAATACATTTCATGAAGTATGATAGTTTGTGAAGCAATGTGGCTTTACAAGCTCCTTGCATATTTATTTGAAAATGTGCTGGATTCCACCAATATTCATTATGGTAACCAAATTTTTGTGATGATCTCTGATAATCCAGTGTTTCATGACAAATCGAACCACATTGAGATCAAGTACCATTTCATCCGAGACATGGTGTAGAGGAAGGAAGTATTGGTGCAGTACCTTCCTACAAATGAGTAGGTTGTTGATGTTCTTACCAAACCAGGATGAAGTTCAAGTACTTATGTGACAGACTTGGCATGGCAGAGAATGTCTCCCTCGCTAAGAGGGAGTGTTGATGTTTGCATCTTCCTAAGACATTCTCCAGATCGTACTCCTATGTGACTGAGTTGATTTGATTTATGATGACACTTATCCAAGAAGGGATAAGTGGGGCACCTATCCGAGAAGGGATAAGTGTGGTTGGGCTTATAACCCAACGTCCCATGTATAGAGCACATGAGGACATGTCAAGGGATTTGACCCTTGACTTCATGCACTATTGGAGTTGACCCTAGTGTTTCTAGAGGGTGTAGCCTCTAGAAGTCCACATGGAGTTCCATGTGTGACAAACTTTCTCTAGATCATACGCCTCTGTGAATTGAGTTGAATTGATCTATGAGGACACTTATCTGATAAGGGATAAGTGGAACACTTATTCGAGAAGGAATAACTGCAGTTAGGATTATAACCCAACGTCCCATGTGGAGATCACATGAGGACATGTCAAGGGAGTTGACCCTTGATGTCATACACTATGGGAGTTGACCTTAGTGTTTCTAGAGGGTGTAGCCTCTAGAAGTTCACATGGAGTGCCATGTGTGACAAACTTTCTCTAGATCATACTCTTCTGTGAATTGAGTTGAGTTGATCTATGAGGAAACTTATTCGAGAAGGAATAAGTGCATTTGGGATTATATCCCATTATCCCATGTTCAGAGAACATGAGGACATGTTAAGGGTGTTGACCCTTGATGTCTCACACTATGGGGAGTTGACCCTAAGTGTTCCTAGAGGGTGTAGCCTCTATAAGTCTACCTGGGAGTATCATGTGTGACAAATATTTTACTACTATGGTGGTTTTGTACCACTGTCAGAAACTGATTGTCTCTGGACAATAGTTGTGTACTACTATGGAAAGATACCTCCCTAGATAAGAGGGAGTGTTGATGTTTCAACATCAGGCATAACTTCTCCTACATTGGGCTGCAAACCAAGACAGATAGGATACATTTATCACAAAGGTACACTTGTGATAACTGGTCCCAAACATAGTCCTTCCTTGATCATGACAAGTAATAATATGGACTTGAGGTTCTTGAAGTGCTTTCCATGTGTCAGTTAGCATTAAGATGAAATTCACTCATAGGTGTGTGTCTGTGGTGAAATATCTGAGTGTGGTCTTGGTCCTAGTCATGGTGATTTGACAAGGAATGATAAAGACACAAGATGTTATATGATATTACAAGCAGACCCAAAGTGAGCCCAATCTTAGAGAGAGCTAATTGGCTCAGAGGGAGAATCACAGAAGGAGTTTCTCCTCAGTTTAGGTGGGAGAGATATGTCTCCCAAGACTGACAAACAAGTGTCATGAGTCTAAGGTGAAGTTTGTATAGTTCAAAGAAAAGAGTGGCATGTTACAGAATGTTTATCTCATTGAGAGGGAGTGTTGATGTTTGGACAACATCGGGAAGACATTCTCTAAAGATAATAATTAATAATATAATTATTATTGATTATTAAATATAGTATATAATAAGTAAATGATAATAATAATTAGTTATTGATTATTCAAGGGATGCATCCTTTCATGGATGGTCACCTTATGTTCCCTATATATGGAACACTCATTATTGTAATAATATATTGAATATCTCTCATCTCATATAAGGAAAACTAAGAGACGGGGACCAGGGTAATCCCTTTAGAGCCCAAGTATAAAGAGTTGATATCTTTGAGGCATTATGCCTTTGTGTTACCACTGTGACTTTTGGAGATTTACCTAAAGTGTGGGTTGGAGTGATTCCCACAAAATCCCTTGTACTAAAGCTTAGCCTCCAACACCATTTCATTGGGTGAGGAGACTACCTCCCCTTATAACCAATCCATTCATCATATACCACACATCCGTTGTTACTACAAATTTGATACTCTCCACACCACTCTTCCATGTTATCTAACATATTGAAAGTGTGGAAATAAAAAAGTTTCTTAAGCACAATAATAACTAAAGAATTAATAACTTAACCGTTTTGATTTTTAAAGGATCCTTTCAAATCAAAAATTAGTGATAACTCATTGATTCTTTCTTCAATCCAATCTTGGATGAATTTAGTGATGATAGGTTCTTTCCTTCTACCCTCATACTACTTATTTAGACTACTGGTTGACAAGATTCCTTCTTGAAAGCCCCTAACAATGTGTCTTTAAAGATGGTGATTTATAAATGAAATTGAGTGTTTTATGGTTTTTGACCCTATCTTATAATTATGTCATTGAATTTGAAATTTGGTTTCTTTGAAAATCTTTTAACATTTCATATATTTTTCATACTTTTTCTTTACTAAGATACATGGGCCTTCCAAAATTTTGAATGCTCTTAGTGAATGTTTAACTATGAAAGAAGCCTCCTTTTCTCTAACCCTATCATGTTATTGTGCTATGCCGACTTTGATTTCTTTTCGAGATTATTTTTCTAGATTCCTTCTTGGTCTACTCGTTATTTGTCACGTTATTGATTTAAGAGATTTTGTTTTCCCAAAGAGGACTAACAAATTCCTTTTTCTGCAACGATTTGTGACCTTTTTTTATAAGGAACAATGAGCCAAGGATTTTCCCACCTTCAACCACTGCTTGTGCTTTTGATATACAAATAATATATAATTTGAATATCAAAATAGTTTATTGTTTAAAAATTGGAATCTACAATGGGTATCATTAACTTTTGTAGATAGGTCATTGGATGGTCTAGCTACAAAGTCAACTGTCAACTTTATTATTGGGCCTCCAATAACCCTAATCAATTAAAAGGTTAAGCTCAAGCATCTAGAACCATATTTCAATAATAGTTACTCTTCTAAATTCATCGATTTGATGAATAACTTTGAATTTAAATAGTCTTTTAGCTATTCTTTTGTAAAAAAAATCATTTTGTTTTCTCTTAATCGCTACAAATGACTTGTGACAAATCCTACAAAGATACTTACATCTTCTCCTTTATTGCATTTTCTTTTCACAGAAGTAAGTTTTTCCACGAAATCATTGTAAGTCCAAAATTTTCCACCCACTTCAAACTAATTATTGACTTCGAAAATGGTATCCTTTAGATTTCTATATTAGTATATATTTTAAAGAGTCTACGTGTCCTAGAAAATTTCCCAAGCTTACTTTCTTTAACAAATTCTTCAAGTTCTCTACATCAAGTTCCTCATTGAATGATTCCCACCTTCACTTTCATTTTGAACAAAATTTCTAGTGGTTGTGGTTAGTATCTAGTCAATTTCAATGAGACTCCAATACATTTCAAGTTCGAGGATTGTGGTTAGTGGTTAGTCGCATGTAATTGCATATGGTAAATGGCATGTCCTATTAATTCTAGGAGTAGTTAATGAGATCAAAAAAGTGAAATTTTCCTACACAATAATTTCCCTTTTCAAATGATGCGTACACCTTCTAGTGAAGAATTCGAGGTTTGTAATTATTGGTTGCCTTGCTTCCTAGGAAATACAATAGCTACTTGTTTGGTGTATTTCAAACTATTTGACAGCATTTACAATCATAGCATAACATGGAATGCATAGGAAATTTTTTTCTTTTGTTTGAGATCTTGTCCTTAACGTATATTTCTTTGGACTACACTATAAATTACAATGCACCTATTATTTTTTTTGTTGTGTATATGTGTTACAACCACAATGCACTTCCTATAAATATTGGTTTTTAGTGTATGGGAAATATGATTGGGGGATGGTATACCTTGGTGATGAATTTCCTCTCAACATAGTCGGTTGTGGTAGATCTCTGATTATATTCTCATGGAAAAGTCTTGATCATATTCCCTAATGGAAGACTAAATGGGATTGATGGAGTTTTGCACATTCTAGGTCTAACATGAAACCTAGTATCAGTAAACACGCTTAATAATGTGGGTGTGCAGGTTGTTTTTTCTGACAAATGGTGTAATATGGTCCAAGGAGTTATTCCACTCAATAAAGGTGTTCTTGTGGTAACTTTATTCTATCTTGATGTGTGGACTATTGAATGTATTAGTTCTTCGATTACTATAGTGAAAAAATCTATAGTATTGACACCTTCATAATCAAAACCTAAACACGATACTCTTTTAGAAAGCAAGTTACCGATATAGAAGACAATGTTATAGCACCAAATATTAGACCATATAGGTGAGAAGGGCCTACAAGTATTGAAAATGAAAAATGTTGGCAATGGATTGAACAATTGTTGTCTTGAATTTGATTTTTACAAGCATTTCATATATGGAAAACAAAAATGTGTTCAATTTTATTCTAGTTCTCATAAATATTTTGGGTTGTTGGAATTTATTAATTTTGAGGAATTTGTTCCAGTTAAAGTTCCTTTGATTTCTAAATCTTTGTATTATTTCATTCATTGACAATTTTTATAGGACATGGGTGTATTTTCTTAGTACGAAATTTTAGGTTTCTAGACAATTTAAGGAGATTAAATATCTTTTGGAAAATCAAACTAGCAAGAAGACTAAGTTGTTGATGACTGATAATGTCAATGATTTTTGTTTTGTGAATTTTTGTTAATTTTATAAGGAGAATGGTATTGAAATATATAACACAACTCCCTGTACCCTAAACAAAATGGAGTTGTAGAACATATGAGTAGAACGTTAATGGAGAGAATTAGGAGTATGCTTAGTGGATTCAGCTTAGAAAAGAACTTATGGGCACAAGTGGTTGCTACTACATGTTACTTGATTAATAGGTCTCCCACATTAGCTCTTGTGGATAAGACCCACATGGAGGTATGCATGAATAAGAAGCACCCACTTCAACATCTTTGATTTTTTTGTTGTGAGGAATATGCTCATGTGCCTAAGGAAAAGTGGTTGAAGTTGGATAACAAGGATGTGAAATGTATCTTCATTAGCTATGGAATTGTTGTGAAAGGGAACAAGCCTTGGGATCACGTGGTTAGAATTTTTTTGTATAACATGAATGTTATTTCAGAGAAGATAAACCTTCTCCCATAGTGGTGCATTGAGAAGAGGACATTGATAAGACATCAATGGTTTAGCTACCATCTAATACCAAGAAAGATAAACCATAAAATGAATAAGAAGTTCATGATGGACCTGATGAGGAGGAAGGTTCAAAGATTTCAAAAGAGGAGAAATAAATTTCACATCAAACTTTAAGGAGGTCCACTTAACAAAGAAATCAACCAGATAGGTATAATTATAGTCCATGTGATTTCAAATGTATATTTTCTTTACTTTTGCAATGTTGATGAGCCTAGATATGTGAAAAGGAAATTGATATGGATGATAATGATTTCTATAGTTTGACCATAGATGAGGAAATGGATGCACTTATAAATAATGATACATGGGACTTGGTATCATTTCTTGGTGGATGAAACCTATTGGATGTAAATGGGTGTTTGAAAAGAAGATCCATTTAGATGGTAATATTGGAAAACACATGCCAAGGTTGGTTGCAAAAGTATATTACCAAGTTGAGGGGATAGAATTTGGTGAGATCTTCTCCCTAGCCACTCATTTTACATCTATTAGATTCCTATTATTTGTAGCAGTAACTTTTGATTTAGAGATAGAATAGATGGGAGTGAAAACATCATTCCTACATGGTGTTTTGATGGAGGAGATCTATATGACATAGCGAGAGAACTGTGTTTAACAAGGCAAAGAGTCATTAGTTTTCATGTTCAAAAATTATATATATATTCCCAAAAAGTCTCCTAGAATGTGGTACCAATGGTTTGATTATTTTGTGTTGGGATTGATATTTTGGATATCCAAATCATATCATTGTTTCTAAATTATAAACAAGATGGTTGTAATTTCGTTGTTATAACTCTATATGTATATGATATATGTTATTCTTTGGTAACCATAAGAATGCGATTTTTGATCTGAAGTCTCATATTTCAGCACAATATGACATGACGGACTCGAGAGATGAAAAATATATCTTAGGAATGGATATTAGGAGAGATAGTGAAAATAAAAATCTTTGGTTGAGCCAAAGTAATTATGTAAACTCTGGTAAGTATGTAAACTTTGTGCTACAACATTTTCACGTGGTATATTGCAGCCCATTGAGTGTTCCAATTTCTATGGGAACTAATATTTCAATTGAACAGTGTCCTACAAAACCTATAGATGGTATGGAGGGTAAGAATTTTGTTCCTTGTGTTAGTGCAATTGATAGTTTGACGTATGATATGGTTTGTACTAGACAAGACAATTCTCAAGCAATGACAGTCTTGATTCAATTCATGATTAATCCAGGAAATGAACATTAGGTTGCAACGAACAATATCTTCAAATATTTCCAAATTACTTCTAAATATTCCATTTGTTATCATAGTGATGTTTTATGGAATCCATACTTAGTGGATATATAGGGTTATGTGAATTTTGATTGGGAAGGGGATGTAGATAAAAGGAGATCTATGAGAGAATAAATGTTTCAATTCTTTGGTGGAATAGTAACTTGGATCAACAAAAGAAAATATTTGGTTGCTTTGTCCATCGTTGAGGTAGATTATATAGAAGATACTCATGCCTATAAGGATTCCAATTGGATTATGAAACTCTGTTAATAAGTAGGTCTAAGTTATATATATATTATAGTTTAATGTGATAGTAACAATTTCATTTATCTATCTAAGAACCCAACCTTTCATGCAAAGAAAAAACATATAGATATCTAGTACCATTTCAATAGGGACATGATAGAATATGGAAAGATGATATTAGATAAAGTTGACAATTTGCATAATGTTATAGATGCATTGACGAAAGTGGTGAGTGCAGGTAAATTTAAATGGTGTTGTGAGTCTATGGATCTTATGGTCCCTAGCAATTATCTCACAGTTTGATGCATTCTCCCTTATACTCTTGAAAGGTATGTCACAAGTGGGAGAATTTTGGGATAGATGTGTCATACACCTTGTAATAATGCAGTTGAGAAGGTAATGATTATTGGGTAGTATTAGGGAATAAATGCATAGTGGTGTCAGAGAATAACTTTAGAAGAATAGAAGGGAATAAATGTAGAGTAGTGGTAGTGAATAAATGTTGACCAGTAGAAGAAAATAAATGCTGAGCCCTAGCATGCAATGAATGCTCTTTAGCATAAATTGGGTAATTACTTGTTGGTGGTTTATAGGATGTAGAATTGGAAAACCATAAATGGTTTATGGTTTTGTTACACCTATTTATTTTGTGTTAAGTTTGGAGGAAAGGAAAGTGTAAGTTTTAAATTAGGGTTACTATTAAACATTCTTATTGAGATCACAAAGACTCTACATTGTAACCATTTAGTTGTTGAATAACACGTTGTGTGTGCTTTAGAGTGTGGATTTTTTCTGCTAAAAGGGTTTTCCCACAAAATAGTGTTTTTAATAGCTTGTTGTTTGTTTCATTTGTTTGAAATTGTTCTATTCAATTTTTTTCACATTTTATCTCTCATTGATTAGTGTAGGAAGCATATTCCACACATTTTCTTCCTTCCATTTCAAAAATTCTACATTAACAATTTTTTATATAAAACAATAAAATAAAAAACTAAAACATGTGATGGATTGAAAACTACTATTAATAGTTTTTTTCCTGTACTAAATAACATTAAGGTCAAATGCCATCTTGTTATATGTCTACTTTGTAATCTCTTTTTTAGACGTTTCCTCCTCATGTTTGGTGATATATAGAGTTATTGATACTCTAGCATTGAATTCAAATGCCATCTTGTTATATGTATTTTTATGACCCAAGGGGGGTATATATATTGCTAAATGCATATGATATGACCCCAAGGAGGGTCATATATGGGCCTAAATGTACATGTAATGTGTAAATACATATTTAATAGGATCAACTTAGTGATAAAGGGGCCTAATGTACAAGTTTGAATAACTACATATAAGAGATCATGTATTCATTATTGGAGGTGAGTTGTGAAATATGAAAGGTATTTGGTTATTTGGAGGGGTTTCCCCCATTATTTAAGGAGTTATTGTGTAATGTATCTATATTGGATTTGTACTCCACATTGACAATATGTTCATGCTGTGTACTTCTATTATTTTATGATATTTGTAAGCATTTGGATCATAACATTTGGTATCAGAGCTCAAGGTATTGGGGTTTGTTAAGAACCCAATATCAATATAGCATAGAAAAACCTTAGAATAAGTACTCAACACCTTGAAAAAGAGAGAAATTCAGATAATAAGCCTCTTTGAGGGGTCAACCTCCTTATGCCCACATAAATGTACAATTACAAGATGATTCCAAATGAAAATGTCTCCTTGGTATATATAGGAGACTAGGATGTATAATTACAACTAATGGACTAAATAAGACATAAATAAAATAACATTACTAATGTAAGATGCCCCAATTAAGGGGTAATGATCCATTATTTAGGGCTTAAAATGCCCCTCCCCTTGACATAAGTGTTGTTTGCAACGCTTGAGTAACTCTGGATGCTTCTATATAAAAGACTCATATTCCCAAGTGGAATCTTCAACCGATAGTTTCCTCCATTTAATGAGATACTCTAAAATCAATCTATTCGTGAGATGGATAATTCTTGTGTCAGTGATGGCTTCAGGCTCCAATATGATTTTTCCTTCCTCATCAAGTTCTGGAAATATAGTTTGAACTGGGATCTTGTCACCTATAACCTTCTTTAAGCATGAA
>JZKD02S1734658.1:60973-72132 GCA_000966675.3 Picea glauca
GGAAATAGTTTCTCGGCGTTTTTCTTCTTCCGTTAATGTATATGCTGGTAAAGGAATTATTCTCGCGCTTTACTATGATGGTGTATACGCTTGTAAAGAAATAATTCTCTGCGTTAACCTTTCCTTTCAACAAGCGTGTTCCGTTTCTAAGGATCCATTATCATATTAAGCGGTGTTCAATATTAGCATTTAAATTTTAGGGTTCCTTATCACCGTTAAAGGAAATTGTTTTATTATGGATGCTCAATGTTGCTGATCAATATTATTGTTCACTACTGCTGTTAGATCTTGCTGTTCAATGATGCTGTCCCATATTAATTTTCTGTGTTGCTGTTCAACAGTGTCGTTTCAGTATTTCAATGATGTTGTTCCATATTAACCTTCTGTGTTGCTGTTCAACAGTGCCATTCCAGTACTTAATAAGTTATCCCCTTAATAATGGATCAACCTGACCAGTAATCTTTATCGAACATGGTCGCTCAATGGCTTGGCCGCGACTTTTACCCTTTCGTTTTTCCTTAGTTCTGGGCAGTCACATCTGCGCCCTCGTTCCAACCTCTACTGCGCGTAGTCAACTTATGCCGAGCCTTCAAAAACTTCTTCCCGAAAGCGAAAGGTCGGCCTCACCTTTACTTTTCCGCAATAAAATTCATAACCGAATCTTCGCCTTATTTGCGTTGCGGACAATTCAAAACAAACGAATAGAATGAACAGTAAAGTTGTTACCACCGGTTGGGTTTTTAGGGAATGATCGAAAGGGATCGGTAGAGGAGAAATTTTAGCATTCCTTATTCTATCATTAAATTCCAGCTACTTATTCGACCGTAAATTCATATTGGTTCTACAAGCCGGTGGGGCATTTATAACTAAGTCGAGGATATAGTTCGGATTGTAACCCTATTACTGCACAAAAAAATTTCGTATTTAGAGATGAAGATACACTTTAAACTATAATTTGCTGTAATGTTTGACAAATTTGGTAATTAGGGTCCATCATTAACGTGCATGTAAATTTGTTGTTAATGGAATTATGGCAAGATATCGCTTCAGAAAAATTAAATTGTTCCCGCAGCGTTTCAATGCTCCCCCGTTGTCAGTCTCACACTTAGGCGTGAGCCCTTCTGCACAGTCCACTTCCTTCCTTCACGGTTTTTGAAATAAACCTTGATCTGAGAGCGTTGTAGTGGGTGGCTTAGGGAGACGCGCTTCTGCGTTTCACACTGTTTACATTGATTAGTGGACAGTAAACACTCACCTGGCTGGAGATTTCTTGAAACTACGACAACGACCTTGAATTGCGTGTCGTTGGAAGTTTAAATAGGCGCAGCTGTCATAGCCCGGCTGCTCTTTTCTTACCTTGCTATTTTATTCCTGAGCGCCTCATTAAGGCCACCTGAGTCCGTTTTGGGGATGGGCGCATTACTCGGAGAGAACCCTCCTTAAGCTTAAGTTGGTCGATATCCAATTAATCGATTTGTAGCTGCAATTATTGCTCGTTCATCCTTGACTGCACCGCCTCTTTACTGTAAGTTAATTATCCAGATTTTACTCTAAAACCAACATCATCGTTGTTGTTAGTTTTTCTTACAGCCGCCTACCCCCTTTTTAATTCGAGCCTTCTACTTTTCCCACCTTGTTCACCGCAGCAATTATTCAATGGTTAGTCTTAAAACCTGGTAACCTACCTGATTAAGTGAAGCCATATAATTTACGGTGATATTCACAACCAGCGTTTACTTTTTCAGTGATGCTGAACGAAATTGAATTACAATAAAAGGTTCCTTAATTTCGATGTGTTGTACACTAGGACCTTATTATGATTTTAACTAGATATGTTCTGCATACCTATTGTATTTTATCGCAATGTTGTCCTATAGTGATCTTTACCTTATATTGGTTGCACGTGTAGTGGTAATGTTCTTGCCGAATGAAAACTGTTAGGTTAGCACTTGAGTGTACGTTTAGGGTTGTGCTCTTTACAATATTAAGGTGTCTAAACAATGATGTGTGTCTTGTAAAGTGATTAATCGCTTGTTGGCAACAAGGGAGGTAAGGTCCATGGATCCATGAACAACAATTTATTATGATTTAGCTAATATAAACTCCTTTTGTTAATAGAAGAGTTGCAATGAAAAGGTAACAGTCCGATTAGGTTATGAAACGTAAGGGGAGCGCCATCCTTTTATTGTTATATAATTTGCTATGTAATGGGTATTAAAACAGTTAACATAATTAGTGTTTTTGTCATGGTTTTTTTTTTAACCATAAGGATTAATGTTATGTTGGTATGATGTGGAATCAAATATTTAATATTGTTAAATTGCAATGTTTATATGCGTAAATGGCAAAATTAATATGGTTGCATTGAACGCCAAGGAGGAAGCTTAACTGCAACATTACTAGCTTAATTACAAGGGTAATTCTTGTTTAAATAGCGATAATAATATTGTTGTTAAGTTGCAATGTGCTGATAATGGCTGAATCGCCAAGTTATTATTGTTAAATGGAATGTTAGGATGATGTTAAATTGCAAACTATTCTTCGCCTAAATTGAAGGGTTAATGTTAATGAATGGTGTTGTGATGCTATTATTATTAGGTTATTGAAGGTAGGGTAATATTGGTGTAGTGTGCACCATTGGTACTTGGTTGCATGGCAGGGAAAATGTTGCTAAATTACAGTACTAAAGATAAAGGTTTCACTGCAATATTATTAGTTGCTTAGTTGTCATGATAACACTGGTTAAATTGCAAGATTCATAATTGTTAATTAGCAATGTTATTAATGAGGCCAATAACAATGTTAGAAATGGTTTACTTGAAATGTTCTTGACGGAGTTAAATTTTCCAGGATAATCTTCGTTTAAATGGAGGTGTTGATGACAATGTCTATGTGCAATGCGATTGTTGTTAGGTTATTAGATTGCCTGGTAATTAAATGGGTGGGAAGGTGAAGTTAATGAGAAGAATGTAATGTCGGGGGTTTACCTTTAGGGTGTGGAGGTCGTTGCTCATTATGGCCCTTAGTAGAAAAATGAAATGCGTCGTGCTTATTGTTGTCCCTGGTCCTGCAAGTACTTGGTGGTTGTATTGTGTAGTCGGTCGTGTCGGGCGGAATATGGACTCCTCTTGCAGCTTAGCATGTATTCCTGTGTGTAACCCGGTGGAGGGAATCCAGTGCCGTATCAAGAGTCTCGGGYTGTTTAAAGGCACAGTTCCACTCTTGCGACACATTCTGAGCCGTATCAGTAGTCTCGGGCTGTTTAAAGGCACAGTTCCACTACTGCGACTCTACTGTCGGATTCTTCATTCGGTGACAACACTGTGCCTAAACCCTGGTGTCTGTCTCTGCCTACAGCCGTTAGTTGTCTGCCTCCTGTTCGGGGCGTTTGCTGCTCATTGTCGCTTGATATGTCCAGTCATCTTGTTGAGTTCGTCCTACTTGCGCCTTGATGGTTCGAGTGTTGACGTAGAGTCGAGGGGGTTGTTCCTTACAGAAAGACTGTAATCAAATGCTGCTGAAAGACTGTAATCCTTCGCTGCATGCAAAAAACAAACTTCAATTCGCAAACCCGACTGAGCATAAAAACACTGAGCATAAAAAAACGCGACTGAGCATAAAAAAACCCGACTGAGCATAAAAACGTTTATAGAATGCGTATGGGTCGTTGTGTGGCGGTTCAACCTTCTTTTCACTGAATTCACTGCATGCCAAAAACAAACTTCAATTGGCAAATGCGACTGAGCATAAAAAATTTAAATTATGAAACGTTTATAGAACGCGTATGGGTCGCTGTGTGGCGGTTCAAGTCGCGCATGCATGCGGCTGTCCATTAAACGCCCTTCCCCATGAGTGGATCCATGCGGCTCTGTGTAATGCGTGAAGGTCGTGGCGCCACTCTGTGTTATGCGTGGAGGTCGTGGCGCCGCTCTGTATTAATCATTGAACCTGTCAATTAGACATGCGCACAATAATTTTTTAAGCATTATTAGGTAAAAGTAAAAAAGTAAACATGTTAACGGATGGCTTTATAAATGCACCAAAGTTATGAGCAATAAATCTGGTTCATTCATTTTGGAGGACGACTAAGAATATGCCCGCATCTTGAATGCTTATCCATCAGATTAGGGTTAAGAGATCATTAAGATTAAAAGATCATTAATTCTGCCCATTGCCAACAAGTATACGCCTATCGACGTAATTATGTGAAGATTTTAAATTTAAATTTTGATTAAGAAAAAAACATATGACAATACATAATGAGCTTCAATGTTGTAGAGTTTTATTGTTGAAATTAATAATTTCAAATATTTCAAAGAATCACATATATTTTAAAACATCATAAGATCCACCTAAATTATGGTCCATGCACTCATTATATTTTAAAACATGATAAAATCCACTTAAATTATGGTCCATATGCTCATTATATTTGAAATTAGGTTTTAAATTTGATTTTATGTAATTACTTTTGGAGATGGGCACAATTAATCACCTTTTAATTTAAAATTCTAATCTGGTGGCTAAGAATTGAAAATGCTGGCATATTCTTAGTTGTCCTCCCAAATTAATGAATGTGATTTACTCTTCATAACTTCCTTGTATTTTTTAATGCATCATTTAACCTGTTTACATTTTAACATTTACCTAATCATATTAAGAAATTACTGTACCACCATATGATTGCCATATTTAACTATTAACCTTTGAAATTACCACATTTCAAATTAACTTTTAAATTTTCTCAGTTGTGCGTTTCAACTATCAATGCATTTCAGTTGTCCAGAAAAAAACATCGTGGTAAGTTTCAGCGGTCAGAGAGGAAGCATCGCCTTTCGATGTTCACCAGCCACTTTGGGGCTGTGCTAGTGTATTTTGTTTTGATTACCGAAATGTAAATCAAACCATATCGAACATTGTTGAATAGTGAATAATGAATCATCTGGAATACTGTTTATATCGAACATTGTTGAATAGTGAATAATGAATCATCTGGAATACTGTTTACAACGTTCAGCAACAGATTTTTCATATTAATAATTTGGAAGATCTGCTCTTTGCATTGCTAATTGGAGTTATTAAAGTTTATGCCAAATTGGAACACTACCATAGAACAGAGCATAATGCTAAATAGTGCCCACTGAAATATTGACCACTTCCCAAATTTTCAGATATGATAATTGGACGTAGATCTGAACCACCACCGAAACCTATAGAGAGCGAACTTACATTAAAAACTCATGAAATCCAGTCAATCTTATGCAGGACATGTTGCTTTTATATTCACAGTGAGGGCGCAGGATAGCTTTGTGCCAAACGATTTCCCTTCTTCGGTTGTCAGAGGAGAGGGGCGATTGACAAATTAGACGACGTTACAGGACTGGGTGACTCGCTTATTGTCTCCAACGCACGCTTCCAATCTTTGCAGCTCATGAATCTTATGCTTAATCCCTTCACCTCCCCAACATCATCTGCATCATCCACATGCAATTTCGGCATAAAAACAATGTCCTTCGTCTCCGCCGTTTCTTTCACACCATAATCTCTTGATCCAGATCATCAGTGGCCAAGTTTCTGTCAGCGGAACACTCGCACAAGTCGACTAAAACGGGGAGGATTCTGGCGAGGCTCATGGATTTCGAAGTCGATTTGGGAAGAGCGAAACGCAAGGGAAGCCATCTCCGAAGGAGAGAGGGGCGAGTGGAGTTTATGCATGGTAAGAAGGAGACAGAAATGCCCCAATTCTACCTCGTCGTCTGCTGAAAGCGCCGAGATTCGCCGACCGCTTTCTAAAGCGGTGGAATGGCAGACGAAATGTCAGGGATTGTCGGGCATCAGATCCGCAGCTTTTATCGGCCTCTCGAATTGGTGGACACGGCCATACAAAGCTATGACCCTGACTACAGTTGACGGAACTTTGGATGAAGTGCAGGAAACGTAATTGCCCATAATCCCAACTGTATTTCCTATACTATCCCCTTTCTCCCATGCAGAAGCATAAAGACTGGCAAACATTATATAGGCATGGCCTGCCATTATAGCTAAGAGAGTAGGAGGCAGCTCCTCGTAAATAGTGCAGTGATTCATGGGTGAGGCAGCTATGGAAGTAAGCTAAACATGTAGCAAAAGAATCTCTTTTTAAGTGCACAACTTTGAAAAGAAATTGGAAAAATTTAGAGATGATCAAAGTTTTATTCACAGTGGAATAATACGTCGAGAGGTTTCAGGTTTCTGATTTCTGGGTGATTAAATTACATGTTTTAACTTCCTTATAGGCAGACTGGTTATTGCAAACAGCAGCTATGAAAACTATATGTTCTGAATTCTCTCTGGTAATGTGAAACATGTTGACACTAATTTAAAGAAAAAAACTCACATCAAAACACAATTAAGAGACTATCTCTCTGCTGGTACATTTACTACACAGTACACAGTTCATGCACAGTTCTTGGTGCATTTCCCTTTTATTTCCTAAATTTGTAGTGCATGAAATATATCAGTGGTTCTTTACCCTTTCATGTTTGCAAGCTCTTCGAACACATACATAATGACAATGGATAGTGTGCTCTAAATTATTCATTAAATGAATACAGATCCTTGGTATCCTAACGGTCAGATTCGATTCAGATGTGGATAAAATGATTTCATAATCTTGTGGTTAAACATTGCATTTAAAGGAATAAACAGTCCACTTGATGTTTGACACATTGATTACTTGTTGGTGGTCCATGTGATTGACGTGCTAATTCACTGTTTGGGTTCAAATCTCATACTCAGATATATTTTTTTTTATGTCCTTTGAAAAAAAATATAACTGTGGATAATTTTTATAATCTCTCCAAACACATTTGTAGACAGTATATGTTCATGAAATGAGCTTAGATACAAATTCTTGTGAATTGTAAAAGATACAATGGTGTTGTCTTGGGTATCTTATCTTATAGACTCGACCTACAAATGTTATGAAAGAGAAATTTAATATGTTAACACATTTTATGTTGTCAAATATGAAAAACAATCTAACTGGTAGAGAAATTTAATATGTTAACACATTTTATGTGGTCAAATATGAAAACAATCTAGCTCGTAACATTGGAACGAACGACCTCTACATCATAAATAGTATTAAGAATGTTACTTGGTGGAGGTTTTGTACCTATATCCTTGAAATATGAAGTACTAGACAAAAAAAAAATAAACGTCGGTGGGATAGTATGGTATTTAATAGTAATGTCCTTGTTGAGATGGATAATTGGTTGAGGTTATTGGATACCTACTTTGAAACACAAGGATATTGATGTGCAAAGGAAAAAAATATTGGAAACCCAACATTGTTTATGGGATTGAAAATGACATTAATGATAATGATGCGGTTTGAAATTGGAAATTTAGTGTTGATATAAGATGGATTTATAGTAATTGTTGAGTTTTGAGTAGCTTAACTCATATGAATTTTTATTTGGTCAAGTTTTTTCTAAGGATGTCGCCTCTTGAAAGGAGGAATAATGGTGATGCGATGAACTAGTAAACTTGAAACAGATGATGAAACATATGCACTTAGGATTATTTTTATGTGAACTAAGGTGAAAAATATACACTAATGTTGAGTTGTTTTATAAGATAAATATAGTGAAATGATTATTGCAATATGGATCAATGTTTTAAGTTGCATCTATTTTGTTGCAAATAAGACACTAGCTATGTTGGAAATATGCATGGAGATTATATTTGATTATATTCAACAAAGATTTACATAAAGTTACTTGGTACATGAACAAAAAATGGTGAACTTATTGTAGTTCTAAGGATGATAACTTATTGTAGTTCTTGTAACCATTGCCATTGGAAAGCAATAATCAATAGGAGATCCATTATTTTGAAGCAAAATAAACTTGTTTTTTTTTAAACAACATCTAGAAATGGAGCATACTAAAGCTAAGGAAGACAAAAGTTGGTCAAAACAATGGAACTTAAATTGAGATGAATAATTAAGTGACCTTTAGATCACAAATGAGGAATTGACAGGAAGTAGTAACCTATATTAGAACATGATAGAATAATATGGAATAGTGATGATAGAATAATATATGGTGGAATGTGCATGAATGATAAGTTTTACTCTACTCAAACTCCATTGGCTCTATGAAGAGTATTATGGGTTCAAGTGACTGAATGGGTCATTATGCGTAAAGTGGAAAGGAGGAGGACAATGTTGAGTGATGGGTATGGCAGAAATGAGTTAGTAAATATTTCGGTATAGATATTGTTATCAATGATACTGATGTCAAAAATATGTGTTATGGAATGAAACTAAGGAATTCTAGTGGTGAAACTATAATTGTCATAGGGAGTGAACTACTAAGACTGAATATTTCATGGGCACAAGTGGATAAAGCATGATACAAAACTTGAATAATGAGGACCTATTATTCATATGTAATTGAGAATAATGACCCTTGACTGAATAAGCCAATGATGTAAAGTGACATAAAAACCATGAGTGATCAAAATATATAACAAATGTGAATTTAATATCAATGATTTAACCTGCATGCTAGTATGGCTAGTAATAGCTTGGTGAATGAAATCCAAAAAAATCTCTTAAAGGGAAAATGATACATGACTAGAGATTGTGACTCTAGAGGATGGGGTTTATGTGAAAGTCGACGATATATTCAGAAAAGGAAAGTTTATGAAAACTTTGGTACATCAATACATATCTCGTAAATTTCCAACTTCCTTGTTGAAATAATAATCAAGAAACAATTGGTACCTAGGTGATCACATGGCTCTTATAATACTAAATGATCCTTTGGAGAGTTATCCTGGCCTATCAAACACAAACAGGTAGATCCATGGAAGATGGATGAGTTGATGATATTTCATGCATTAGATATAAAAGTTGGGGTTCACTATTTATTTATGCATACAAATCAATTGGATTTTGTTGATGAATCATGATGAGAACACTTGAGATGATTATCATATACATGATAACATGTTAATTTTTGGTTCCATTTACTATGTTGATGTAATGTTATGTTGAGGATATAATATTATGATGGTATTTCATGATGCGATGGAATGGATCTTTTATGGTGAGATGTTTAATGATGGCATGTGTAAGCATGTGGTGTATTTACATTCAATATGCCATGATGACAATGATGTTGTGTTCTCATGATGACGTGCACGAGTTAGCATGTGGATTATTTTCAACGACGTGATGATATTTTGATTATATGAATGCATTAGTTGCATGTTGTGAGGTGGTGATTGCCAGGTCATCCACTAGTGGGTTGGTTTATTTGATGATCTCGTGGGAGCCCATACCTATGAGGTAGAAGATTTACAAAGTAATACCTATGGGATGTGAACAAATCAATCAACCAATCTATGCCAAAGATTCTTTTTCCTTGTATGATTCTTGGTGGACATGGGACAAACTATTCTTAGGACTAAGAATTAGAACAATACACACACATATTCAAATCATTATGAATAGACATAGAATAGATCAAAACTTCCATATCTTTATTATTGGGAGAATTCTATCACACAAAGATATATAGTGCATTAATCAATTGCTTAGGAAAGATATAAAACTTCATATCATTACTATGTAAAACAATGGGAATACAATAGAATGTGCCATGCACCTTGCCTTTGGATTCAGACAAAACAAAGACATGAATATATTCATAACATCACAATATTACAACAGGATCAGAGTGAGCTCGACTCTGATAGCTAAGTTAACTAAAACTCTTAGACTAATTATCTCAAGAGCTAACTCAATGACCAACTAACTCCCGTTCTGAGCTTAGATCTCCTTTAATATATTTCATTGTTGGGGAGCTCTCTCTCTTTCTTCTCTACTCCACGCTCTTGTCTGATCTAGTTTTTTCACATGCTTCTTATGCCTTCCATCACTCCATGTAGACTTTCTACATTAGGGGAAATCCTAACTATCTCACTAGATCGTCTTTTGGTCGCCCCATGTATTCATATGTTGCAAGGAAAAATTATTCCAAGATATTTCCAAGTTATTATTTTCTTGATTTTGGTGGGCATCTTCTTGGTTTCCAACACAACTGAAAAAAATCGGGCCGATGTGCACTTGGTATTCTTTATAATTGGCACACTTCTGAAAAAAACTAGCTCGTTGCGCACTCTGTGCAACTGGACCCAAAAATTTGGGTTCCGCACACGCCAACACTACTATTATTTGGCTCATCCTCGAGCCAACTACTTTATTGAATGATATTGGCGATGGATGTAACTATTCCCTTGAGGTTCTACACAAATTCCAACAATTGACACTTAGGCTTTGAAAAATGCTCTTGAAGTGTATGGGTAAGTTGGAAACTCGATTCCACGATGTACGCTATGACTATTGAAAACATGAGATTTGTGCAATTGAGCTTCTCAATGAGGGGGTAAACAATCTCGAGTATGTCAGATAGTTGGGTGAACAAAGTCAAGGCCATATTTAACACCACATAAATCATGTCTAATGTGTTTTGGTGCTCTACTCTTGCTACAGTAATCTCTTTCATTCTTGTAGAAATAGTATGCATTGCAAGGACCCACTCCCGAGGAGGTAGGGAAGTGAGGTCTTGTTTCTACTATGTGACCTCTATTTCTACTGTGCTAAACTAGTTAGAAAATAAGTTCCTTTGGACGATGAAATAACCTCAATCTGATCTCAAGTGTTACAACGACCATCATAGTTATTACTAGTACTATGAATGGAAACATCAACATCTTGACATGTGAGAGGCCTGATATTACACGATCCAAGGCTGGATTGGAATTGTCTGTACACACACACTTGTGATTTGACAATGTAACATCCCGCTCTGGCACACTTACCAAACTTATTCTTTGAGGACACTTGCTCGCAAGTGATCCGGATTTTTATGATGATAAAACATTTTCTCTCATTATGATGCGTTAAGTTATATGACAGGACGTTTTTACTACCTTGATGTAGACAGGTGCTGCTGACTCAGTTTCTTTGAGTGTGCAGGGTTTCGAACCATGAGGATGCAGAGGCATCGATGGAACTCCCTTGGACTCCGGATTGAGTCAGGGAGTGGGATATTTGAGTTGTTTCATTTACAGTGACATTGTTTTGATTTGATTATATGCTATTG
>JZKD02S1734658.1:88337-117949 GCA_000966675.3 Picea glauca
AATCTAGAAAAATAAAAAATGAATTTAAACTAACTATAACTTATAAACAAACATTATTTATATTTTCCTTTCAAATATGATCTTAATTATAGAAGCTTCAAGTTAATGGAGAAGAAAATAAAATCAAACAAATCATAGATAATTCTTTTTTATTATTATTATAAGATGCAAAATAAAAAAAGAATTTAATTAATTAATATCACCAAATGATTTCATAAAACTAATAAACCAACCAAGATATTATTTGATGAAGTATTGAACACATTACTCAAAATAGTCAAACTTGTTAATGAGCAAAAGAATAAACACATAATCATAATTTAAACAAAAATAAACATTTGATAAAAAAATTAAAGTTTTTGTTTAAATTGAGATTTTTATGCTCGTTTTTAACTTTTGACATATACTCTTGTAATAAATGACTCATACTAAAGATAATGTCTTAAGTTTGTCTCAAAGCAAGCCAAGGAATGGAACTTATTTGAAAAGGTTGATTCTGCAGCTCATTATAATTATCAAGATTTTAATAGGGGCCCTTTAAATTTTGTAAAAATATAAGGGGAGTTGTTGGGGCCCAACAGTGACCCTAGGACGTAGCGATGATATAGTGGTTGTGTATGTATGACCACCCATCATCCTTCAAAATCACACCTATATAGGTAGGTGCATGTATCTTCTATGAATCACTCTCGTATGGATTATTCATGATGTGCCCATTCATGATATGATTCTCGATGTGTATCCCACCATTTCATAGGGATATCGATCAATATTGTATCAAGAGTGTGGAATATATGATACTCTAGGATATTTTGTATCCATGGAATTAATATGTCTATCATATCCAACCCATCATACAAATAGGATCCAAATCCTTCCATGCACTCTTCTATCACGATGTGTGTCCACCTTCTTGTTGATACCTTGTAAATCTTAGTCTTCCATCTATCTAGGACATCATTAGAATCCGTGTCATAGGATTTGAGACTCCTCCAACTTATTTATCCATTTTTTGTGGGTTTTATGTAGTCCTCCTTACACCCCATGACCTTGTAAATGTTTTCAACTATCGATTTTTGTGCATTCTCATCTACAAGCTCATTGTAGTGTTCTCCCTGATATGGGTCCTATGGTGTGACCATGTGCAACGTGTTAGTTTCAAAGGACATATGTATCTTATTTAAGTTTAACACCACATTATTTTCAAAGGTCCAGTAAAGCTCCAGTAATGTGGGATATGGATCAGACTCATCCATGATCTCATCACTTCAAAATTTTCCTTTGTCTTCACTCCTATGATGTTGACCTCTACTTGCTCTAGCCGACCTATGGGATAGATATTGTACTATTGATTGGCTAATAAGAGATGGATGGGATACCAGACCAACTTGGGTTTACCCATTCACTTCCCAATACTTATTAGGTAAACTTTTCACATAGGATCTGAGGTCCAACATGAATCCATCCATATCGTGCCCGCCAAGCTCTGTTATCATATTGAACTCCCGACCATTGTGGTTTTGGTTGGTGACCTAGAAGACATCCCTATCTGGAAGTGAATTTGATATGGTTGGACCTTAACTCTACGGACTAGAAAAAATTGGTTTAAGAAAGCATGTAATGTAGTAGAGTTATCTTAATTAAATATCTTCGATTTACCTATAATTAATGAATAGTAGGAAGTGATCACTCAATTAAATGGTCGAGGATGGGTTGAAGCATTAGTGGAGGTATTATGCTCTAGGAAGTTCAATTGAATGACAATAGCTCTTGGGATTAGATATGTAGGTATAGAGAACCTTTGATCCTTTAACATTAAGTAAAAGTCCCATAATTGTTCACCTAACATAACTTCTAACCATCATACAATTATGTACATGATTGTATTATACAGCCAATAAAAGCATGCTCACGATCCTCATAGAAAATTTTGGGTTCATAGAAACTAGTTTTGAGTAGACTAAAGAGTCGTCTGGGATATTTGTTTTCACTAGGGAAGTAATAGAGAGAGCCTGCATGGAAAATGATCCAACCTTCTGATTGTATGCATCCAGGATGGAAGATTGAAAAAATTATCATATATTTAAAGCATATATGCACATGAAACCTATTTTTGAATAATCAAATAGAAAATTTATGTATTATTGTTTAATTTAATTCAATATAAATTGGAATTGAAAATTTCCACTTGTTGCTAATAAAAATACAAATTATGATTAATAAGAGTTATTTGGGTGATAGGTGCCGGTGGGAGTCTCCTTGATCGTATAAGAAATCAGATAGCTTATTACTCTTGGGGTTTAGGGACTATAACAAACAATATCGCATAAGTATAGTCTCTATATGTAGGCTTGAAATCAACAAAAGACCACAATATCTGTCACCACACAATAATCGACGACTCTATGATGATTCTTAGAGAAGTAGTCAAAATAAATCTCATAATGAACAATCACTTGAATGGAATTCTCCACTGAATCATCTCTCTAAGAGATATTTTTAGGGAGCTCAAACTCTTCCATATTAAAATGTGTCTCAACCTTCTAGCTGACCATTGGGATAAGGTTGGCTCTAGGTTGCCAAAGAGGAAGATAAATTCCAATGGAGAAAGGGGTGTGTCCTCCTTTCCTTAACCCCTTGTCTATGATTTGATTTGACATGTTGAATTGATTCCTCAACATGTTTTCCCTCCTCCTCATACTATAGGGATTTATCATATGTGCTAGGATTAATGTGGAGTTTGTAAGAATTCAATTGAGTGTGATATCTCTTGGTTGTTTAGGTGGAATTCAGGTTCAGTAAATGGAACAATTTCCTGTGTGTCAACATGAGATTTCCTTTGGTTTGGGAAAAATCTTCATTTTCTATTTGTTTCAGTAGGTCGTCCTTCTGTAGGGTTTGAGTTTCAGGATTTAGGTTGGGGATGTTGTTAGAATCAACCCTTGGTATCTTCGGTCATATATTAGTATCCCATTTATTTTATTTTTAATTTCTTGTGGTTGTGTGACTCTTTCTTTTTTATGCATCCTTTTATTTCATTTCATATTTGTCTATGTTGCATTCCATGGCAGTGGTGGGAATTTTACTATTAGTCAGAGTAGTTTTAGGATTTTGTCAAAGGGAATTGTAAAGGAAACTTCTATGAATGATTTCAAAAAGATACTTTGACTTGATGACGAATTTTCCTAAGCTAATAATTTGACCCTCCATTAGTTGATGACCAAATTCAGGGAAATTGAAGAAATTATGGCTAAGTTAACTCGAAGAATGGAGGAAAACATAGGTGTGTTTGAGGTATCATTAACTATGTCCCATCAAATGGATGAAATGGATGTCGCCATACAACAAATTAGATTTAAGACCCTCCAACAACATTCAGTTTTAGAATCGATTAACCCCGATAGATTTTATCCTCCTAATATTGATGAAGGAAATGATACAAGGAATTCGAACCATGGAACAACACCAATGGATACAATAGAGTGGAATCAAAATCTCTCAAGGGCTCTTGATGTTCAGGATTCTACTTCCGATATCTCATCTATCTTTTTTATAATTTTGTAGTTCTTAGGAAAATTCTACAAAGATGTTATTAGTCATGAAGACTTTGAGCAAGGTCCCATAGGGATGATAAATTCTATTATATATGTACTAGTTATAGAAATTTTTAGGATTTATTACCTACCCTTCAATGTAGAGTATTTTATTGTTTTTTTCTCAAGCGTAATCCCTTTTAATACAATTTCACTTCAGTTTTAGTTAAGAAAAATAATAGCTATGAGTTCCAATCATAGGTACAAAATTGCTAAATATATTAAGAAAATAGAAAAGTAAAGTGACATGGAAATGAATAGAAAGAATATATTCATGGAAAGTGGTTCCTTGCATCATAGGTGTTGGTATTGAGATTATAATTACCATGGTTCTACACCATCAAAATAAGAAATGATTTTTAGGAATAGTGAGATTGGTAAGAGAGAAAAAAATAGAATGTTGACACATGGTTTGTTAAAAAAATGATGAGTGGAATGAAAAGTGTCATTTGTACATGGATTATGAAGACACAATAAGATAGAGCCAAGGAAACATAGTGGCAATATAGAGTAGAAACCCTGTTAGAGCATGACAATTTTGGGACAATTCTTGAAGTTTGCGTCGCAAGTCAACTACGCGGAATGCATGAAAAATGGATGAAAAGCATGCACAAAGAGGAAGGAAGTTAGAAAAAGGACCAAGATGTGCATTTTGAGGAGTAATATGGTAAGTCGTTAAGGTAATTTTGGGAGTTTGGGGATATTTTGTAATGGGATAAGCCCTAATGAAATTGTATAAATATGTAGAAGGGTGGCATAGTTAACTGAGGAGAGTGTGGTGTGTCCTGTGTAAAGTCATTATCTATATTTCATACTACGATTCGATACTTTGTGGTGCTAAACAATTATATCTGAGTTATGAAGAATCAGTAGGTGTACCCTACAACAAACAACTAGGCAAGTAGTATGGCGAACTGTAGTTGTAGTAATTTTGTATAGCACATTGTGCATATGTAATGAAGACTTGAATGAATAATAGAAGCCAATTGTTGTGGACGTAGCCTAGTTTGGGGTGAACCATGTTAAAAAATGGTGTCCTTGAGTGCTTGTTTCTAATGTATTGTGCATGTTGTGTTTATTATGATTATTGTTTTGTTTACTAAAGATGATGATGAATATGACACATAACAATTATACTAATCTTATTATCGCATAAGGGTTTATGTATGGAGACAATGCATAGGGGAATGGATGTTATACTTATCCTCTATGAATAATTACTCTATCACATATGTTATTCGCGTGTTGTACAAACTTTGCAGGTTGAATAAGTTAAAGAAATGATATTCAATCCACTCATCACTCTGGAAACTTGTTTCTACAGTCCCCATAGACACCTTGTGTGAGAATTCAACTACTTCCAGGAGATTTTGAATGGGATGGTGTTTAAGTTTTTTGTTGGTTATTAATAGTTGATCCTTGGGTCTTCCCAAACCATGCAAAAAAATGGTTTTGTTGTCAATACCAGGATCTACGACTAAGTGGTATGTGGAGGACAACTACGAAGGAAATATAAGACTAGGTAGACAAAGGATTGAGAGAATATTTCAGAAGCCAGAAAAAAAACCCGCGACATAGTACAAAACAATGGTTACAAAGGTACTTTTACATTAATTTTCATGATTTATTTATTTATTTTTTATGAATTCCATGTGGTACTAAAAGAGTGGCTTCATATTTCTGGTTGGACAGCATTTTGGGAGGGTATACCACTGAATTCGCAGTAGATGTAACTCAATATTATAGTACTATGGAAACGGAATTTTTTAAACGGTTGTGAGGAGAGTATTTAAAATCATTTTATACATAAATTAAAAAATATTTTATGAAAAAGATGTCATGAAGTTGGAATATGATTACCCTATATGTTAAAGGGGCTCTACGCACGTCAGGGAACTGGGGGATGACTAGAGGATGGTTTGATAGTGTGGAATGGTATGAATAGAGAAATGATGAGATGAGGATGCCAATAAGGGAGGAAGAGAGTGTGTTAGATAAAGAGCTTGGAGTACTACATAGTGTAAAGATATTTTGGGTTAGCAGTCCCCATAGGGAGAAATTTGTGGTTGAGCGAGAGAGACAACACAATGAGTTCAAAGAAAGGCATGTAGGCATAGTAATCCAGAGAAAAGAAAAAACCTGAGTAGGAAAGTGAAATAAGGACCCTCAGTTTATTATGATAGAAGAAAATCATAGAATCTCTTCTCAAGCTAGAATATGCATCGAACACATGACCTTGCATGTGTCACTGATATCTGAAATAGAAAGATTGTCATGAGAAATTGTATTAGTTGAAAGTAATATCCATACTATACATAGTAGTCAAAGTGGCCAAAATAGTAGTGGGAGTAATAGACCATCATCAACAGAGACACAGATACCACAACGGAAGACTACTGCGCAGAACGCAATGATGGGAGCATAGATGGGTTTACCTGTCTTCCATGGGACAGGGAAAGAGGACCTAGAGAAACATTGTTTCATTTGTGACATGATATGGATTGAACGATAGATCTAGGATGATGAAACAAATATTTCACAGTTAGAGACAAATTTAAGAGACCTTTCATTGACATGGTACATGAAACTTCAATCATCTACACCAGTTAGAGAGAAAAACACACTAGTGGCGATAAGGATTGCACTGATAGACGAGTTCAAAAAACTAAATTTCGAGTTGCAGTGCATCAAAAAGTTGAAGGAAATAAAACAAGGGCTCAATGAGTCTATTTTGGATTTTGAGCAAAGGTTTAAATTATTAAAAGATCAGTTAACTTTTAAGATTCCATATGAACAACATCGAGAGTGGTTCATTGTGATACTACTACCACATATATGGTTACTATTGACCCAACATACTATATCGATGTAGAGAGAATCTTTGGTGATCACAATGAAATTGGAAGCATCCCTAATATGAGAAAATAGTACAGGGATGGCCTAGCTTGAGTCACAATTAGCTTCCTTGACACTTCAATTATAGGAAATAACAAAGGATAAGGGAAATCACAAGGAAATTTGGTGCAATAATTTTTGAAGAGAATTCCACCATAATAATAAATTCCCAACTTTCGCAAAATACATGGCCACGGGGGCTTCAAATCCACTAGTTCTAGGGGGTGGAGAATACTATGAGATATGTAAAATGAGAGGACATCATCCTATGAGTTGTCCACTACTGCAAAATTACTATACCAATGTTAAGATCTTGTTTTTCAAGTTCTGTAAATCAATAGGACATGATGAAAGAAATTGTCGCTCATTTGATTTGATGAGGGAGCACACTACGGATCACACTGCAGATGCATATAGGGTGCAAGGGGATGACAACAATAATGCAAGATATCAACTATATACACCCAGAGGTCCTAATCAGGAATGAAGAGATGGATGCATAGGTCTAGGACAAGGATTTTTTGGAAGAGGTGGCAGAGGGCCAGTTACTTGTTATAACTATAACTAGCTAGGGAACTATGCATGGGATTGTATGAACCTGTGCACAACATGTACATATAGAAAAATATTGGATCATGTGACAGAATATTGTCCACAATTGATATAAAAATGGTAGGAGCACATAAATCAAGCCCAAGTTTCAAATCCAAATCAGAATCCAAACCATAATCAATAATATAATCAAAACATACGGATGTTTGCAACAAAACCGCACACTGATCATCCATAGGTAAATGCAGTGACACCTAGAGGAAAAAGAATAGGGAATGATGTGAAATATATTTCATACCATATTTAATAGATGATATAAAAGGTACCAGAACCTCTTCCATGGTTTAAGATGCAAAAAGATAAAGAGACATACAAGTATGCAAGACAAGAGTTGATCAAATCGGATGCGGGATCATCAACATCTTCTATGCCAGTATATGATATGCCATTATCTTATCATTTATTCATTCCTAAGAATCCAAAGGGAAAGGTAAGTAAATTAAAGAAATTTTTGGAAATTTGCTTAAAGTTAATGAAAGATGAATATGCCTTGAATAAACTGTGAAGTATAGTCGATCAGGGTGCACTAGAAGTTCCTGTCAGACAAAAAGCATTGAATCAGTTAGAGCGTAGAAAGAGAACAAACAAATATTTTAGGCTCAATGCATAGATCATGGAATATGAGATGAGTAACCTTCTTTTATATTTCGGTTATGATGTTAATGTACTTATCAGAAAAACATGGGAAACTATGGGTAATCCCAAGATGGTGTGGTTGCCAATTAAGTTAAGACTTTAAAGTCAACACAAGATCATCCCTATCGGAAGGTTGATGAGTGTTGAAGTTAACATAGATGGATTGTACAGTGTTGGATATTTCGAGGTCATCGAGATAGAAGGTGACATTAAACCTTATCTCACACTATTAGGGCTTGATTGGGCATACGACAACCAAGAAATCATTGACCTTAAAAAAAGATAGATGATTTTAGAGGTTGGAGATCTCAAGGTTACAATTCCATTAGACCAAATAGAAGGACAACGTTATGTAGAGCCAGAAAGAGGAGGGTTTGAGTCATGAGGACTGGAAAATGTGTATAAGTTGATCTCAAGGATGGAATATTATGTTGATCCCACTAAGGATGGTGAGATAAGTTGGCATATTTTTATCTCTCGTGCATCGAATTCTGATGAAGCACTAGAAAACTGACAACAACAGTTGAATGAATATCCACAAGGGGATGTGCCTAGATTACCCAATATCTATGTTGGATTGGATCAAAGGTATTTGATCCCCATAATTATAATGTACTAATTGATCTTAACTTAGAGTTGTAGATACCCAAGCAACAATGGTTGTTGGCCCTAGACGTAGAAGTAAAGGTGACTCTAGCTAGATGTTGGGGTGTGCACAAAGAACAAATAGAGAATTGGGAACAATGCATAAGGCTATTGCAGGTAAGATTTGGAGCAGAGATACAGTTTTCTGAGAAGAAGTATACTAGACTAACCAACCCAATAGAACATGTTGATCAGTGTGTTGTGACATGGAAGAAAGTACCTAAGCCAGAATGGGTAAATTTATTTATACATACATTGGACATTATCCCAAAGAATTGGTACACAAAATTAGAAGTGTGTAGAAGTACAAAGGATTGGGATGCATTGGTCCAGAATTTTACAGTCACCTTTAGTTTTGAAGACCAGGCACCTCTATTTGATACGAAATTACAATTGATTAACACTGTGATATTCATATTGGATGAACCAATCAGAGGGTGGACTATAGGATGGTGACCCGGAACAATATTAAGTCATTGGAATGTAACCATGTCACTAAGGAGGACGATCCATGAAGCCTATAGATAATAGAGTTGAAAGGTGATCTCATAGTTGAAGGACTCGAATTAGACTTGATAGATTACATGCAACCACTAAAGATGCACAAAGTAAACATTGGCATAGAAGACAATCCAAAATTTTCACATATTGGTTATCAATTGAATGAAGAGATTGTTTGATATTTTCAACTTCGGGTAGTCATTTTCCACAATAAAATACCCATATACACCATTACAAAATCGCTAGAAAGAAGTTGAAGACTGAGGAAGAGAAGTCAGCCTCACAGGAAAAATAATAAAGTAATTGAAGACCCTAAAATAAGAAGTCATCTCCAAACTGGTGCCCAAAATAGTATAAATACAGTAATGGCTCATTTCATTTGGGAAGTCGGGCAACTCCTTATGTAGTGTGCACAAGGCAGTTGTTGTTGTAGTTTTGGAAGTTTTGTTATTTTTGGGTTACTAGTTATCTTGGAGAGTGCACCGCACTTGGAAAAGTTCTTGCTTGTTTATTCTTGGTCATATTATTGAGGAGGTAGGTCTTAGTGATTCTAGCCTTGGGGACGATCTTATATATATGGTATTTTTGTTATTCATGGTGATGTACTAGTAATATCTTGGACTAAATTCTTGTAGAGAAATTTTGCTAGGTTTTCTCCCAAGTTTGGGTTTCCCAAGATAGACTCTTGTGTTCTTATGTTGTGTCCTTATGTCTACTGTGCATGGTTAATATTTATAGATCTTTTTATTTCCGCTACATTTTTATAGTTGATATTTTCACTGTATAGTTATTCTATGATAATTGTTGTATGAAAGTGAATTTTTTTTATTAATCATAAGGAAATAACTATCCAGAGATGAGAATCATATAAAACATCAACATTGTATTAGAGCTAGTTAAAATATTTCCATTGTACAGTTTCAGTTGCAGTTGTCAGTTACAGTTGTTGTTGTAGTTGTAGTTACCAGTTACAATTACAGTTGGATTTGCAGTTCCCAGTTACAGTTGTAGTTGCCAAATGTCAGTTTCCAATTGCACAATCCTTGAGATTAGAAAACAAGCTTGATGGTGATACAAATTTCATAGGTATGCACTTATATATGTTTCCAAGTTATATCATTTAGCAGAGTATGAGTATGTTTGTAGGGGATGTACAAGGGACCTTGTCCAAGAAATGACCCTAAGGGGTCATTGGATCTAGTGAATTCAAAGGAATAACACACCTTCCCTAGCAAATAAAACTCCAGGTTTGCATATTAGCTTTGATATTTTTATTGCTTCACTTGAATAAATACTGTAACCAGGACACCAGTCTTTAGAGATCTATTATTGCTAAGTATTGTTTTTATCAATTTTTTTGAATATTGTTAGTACAATGATCATTATGTAAAATATCATTGCTTAGTACTAATGATGCACTTATTTACAAGATGGAATTAATCTCCTCTAGAAGATATTATTAGTTATTGTCTTTGTCTCGGGTAGGTTGTCACGGAGGAATGATTGGTAACAACACTGGAAAAGTGTTTTTCTTGTTTCCCATTTTTTTTTATTATTGTTCCTATTTCCTTATCATGACAGTATTGTTCTTTTCTATTATTTTTTGTTACTGCACTTGTTCCGGTCAGGTCACAGGTGATAGCTCTAAGAGGGAGCTATAGTGACGGTTGGAGGAGGAAACTTATTACATGGTCTCCAGTTTGAGACATGGAGAATTCTATCAAGACATGGAGTTGTATACATGAAAATTTACATCCATATACCAAAGGAGAAGAAGAAAAAGTTAGAGCCTTCTGAAAAGAAGGATCCTTTTGTGGGATACAGAGGGTTCCACATTGATATTGACAGGGATGAGTAGGTGTCTCCACCAATGGTGAGGTAGATGTCCGCACCTAGTAACATTTCAAAGGAATCCATACAGGGAAAATTTAAACCCCCCCCCCCCCTAAATTTATATGTATAATAAATGGATGAATCCCCATGACACATGGGAAAGTGTGAAGGCTATTTTATAAATAACATAATATCCATATATAATTTTTTGGTGAATATTTAACCAAATTAAAGAATCTTGTAAAATGTGGGCAAATATTTCACAGAATTATAGAATCTTGTGAAATTGTGGTGAATTTTCACATAATTATAAAACCTTTTAAAAGTCTTGGTGAATCTTTTAAAAATATATTGATTTAAATAAATTCGAATAAATGTTCAATCTTAGGAGTATTCCAAGAAAATATGGTACAAAACAAAGAACTTATGTCACATGTGCTCACCTACACAATGTAGTCAACATGGCATTTTCGAGACTAAATATATATGCCAAGCACTAAAAATATCTATGCTTATATCACTAAACATATACATCTCTTATCTTTCCTTATGATTTCCCTCTATGCAACTAACTATATCAACAATTTTTTAGGCTTGTTTATATAATTTAGTTGACAAGCCATCAAGGATTAGAGAATTGTGAGGATTCATGTTCCACATAATTTTGTTAACATAATCAAGTGAGACATTGATGGGTGATAAAATTGCCCCTTTTTCCTTATCATTCCAATGTCATTTTCATCTCAGTATCTTGTGTTAATTCATCCCTATTGTTTACATTTCCTCTAAGAACATCAATCCTGGAGAAGGTACAATTCATTATTCATTCAACATTGTGTTATGTTAAAAATTAATTCATAGTTTACTTGTAAACTAGGATGGTGTTACCTTAGTCCTAATTTGGGTAATTACACGATCATACCTGTAAACCACGGAGATGTACATATATGAAAATATGATGGTGTTGAAACACCATAATGAAACACCTAGCTCAGGATGAAACATGCTCCACACACGAAGAATACTATGTAGAGTTAATAAGAATGAATGTAGATATGTTGGTGTTGAAACACCTAGCTATTACACACTACACACTTGAAGAAGACTATGAATAATTAATAAGAATTTTCAATGAATGCAGATATGTTGGTGCTGAAACATCGTGTTGAAACACGCATGAAGAAGACTATGTTAATATAATCAAGTGATACATTGTTGGGTGCTAAAATTTCCCCTTTTTCCTTATCATTTCCACCCATTTTCATTGCATTCTCTTGCATTAATTCATCCCTATTGTTTACATTTTATATGAGAACATCAATCTTGGAGCAGGTGCAATTCATTATTCATTCAACATTCTGTTATGTTAAAACTTAATTCATAGTTAACTTGTAAACTAGGATAATGTTTCATTAGTCCTAATTTGGTTAATGACACAGTCATAGCTATAAACCACAAAGGTGTAAATAGATGTAGATATGTTGGTGCTAAAACACATTGTTGAAACATGTTGCATGCATGAAGTAGACTCTGCAGAATTAATAAGAATGGATGTAGATATGCTGGTGTTGTAACATCATGATGAAACACGCATAAAGAATACTATGGCCCCACCGATTCGATCATATCCAACTGGAAGAGTTACTCCGCCATTTTCATCTATGGTCATCAGTAATAAGCATTTATTAATGGAAGGTACTGATAAGTTGATAACACTGATTGGACAATTGAACATGATTTCCACCTCATATTTTTCTTACCTTCGGTAAGTGTCTGCATGTACGTGTCTCTGGGTTACAACCTACATGTATTATTGGTCACTGTGACATGTTTTTGACATTATACTATGAAATAATGATTATTCCACGCCCTTCCACATCACCAACATATGACCAATACCGTCAGTTCAAGTTGGGGGGTATCCCATCATCCCTGACTAAATTAACAAATCGTCTTCATAAACGTTCAAGAAAAAGGGTTTTTATTTCCCACGAAATTAGAATCACCACTTTTCCAAAAATACCAACAAATATCCTTCCACTGTTCCTGCACACTCATGCATGATGAAGCTCTTGGGTCTCTATTGGGAATTTTGAACTTGAAACTCCTTTGCAATATTGTAACAACTATTTACATAGAATAACATTCAACATGGGAGGATTTGCATTCCGTCATGAACCAGTAACCCTCGATGCCCTATGTCGGTTCCCAAAAGTCTATAGAATATTTGAAGATGCGGTGTTGGTAGCATACTTCAAGCGGTTAGACAGGTTTGACATCAATATTTCTCTAGAATTCTCTCGAAATTCAGCAAGAACACATTTTCATGTTATAGGTTTGGATATTAGTGTAACATAGGCATTTATATCCTCTATTATGGGGCTTCCCAGAACTGACAAAAAATGTTTTGGATTAAGGACAACCATTCCTAATTCACAGACTAATTTGTTGGAGGAAGGAGACCAAGTTCATCCTAGAGGATGTGGCACATCAATAGAGTCTTTACCTCAACCTTGGGACTAGGTTTCTATTTTGTTGAAGAAATATATTACATGTGAAGGTAGGTACAAGATTGTTTACACATATATTTTGTTTTGATATCACACCTTCATCATGGCTCATTGATAAATATGCATTATTATTTGTTACAATCTTTGAAAAATATGGCATCTTATGTAAGACAATCATGTTTTCCCCAAGGTTCTATCACACACCACTGTTTGATAAAATTAATAGTGTTGAGAGCCTTGGAACTACAAAACTAGACATGGGATCAATCCATTTCTAATGGAGTATAGAATTTGATGGAAATGATGGAAATATATCAAAAGAGGAGGAAGGAAGTAGTGACAAGACCATTTCAGTAGGGAAAGAGAGGAAAGAGAAGGAATTAATGAAGAGTTGGGACAAGATAACGTTGTTGGAGAATGAGGACATGGCAGTGGTGAGGTAGAAATGAGGGACAAAACTAGAGTTGTGATTGAAGAATATGTACATATGAAATATATTGGAGTGCGGATGGAGGAATATCTCCACCAAAACCATGAAACATCACCTACCATTATAGCAAAGGAAAATTAGCAGTTGATAGAGGAGAATCAACCAACACAACACGAAGGAGGGGATACATAAAAATAACTGAGTGTGGAAGAACTCATGGAAAAAATGAGGGAAGGATTAGATACAAAGATGGATTCTGGAGATACAATGAAGGAATTAAGTGTGTAGAGGTCATTGTTACCTGAAAGGGTAGAAACTCCCCCTGAACATATTTGGGAGGTTGAAACAATGATTCCATGTGAGAATGTAATTGAGTTGGAGGAAGAAACATCTATTTTGCATGATGATTCTTCCCATGTTTCCCCTAATTATGAAGTTGAAATTGTATTAGAGAAACCTCCATAAATAGTGCCAAATCTATTAAGGAGGAAGAGTCCATTTCCAATGTCTCCATCAACTTTCCCAAGTACAAGGAGAAGAACTAGGGTTGTTGTCACAACATAAGAAGATAAATTGAAAATGGAAGAAATTGAGATTCATGTGTTTCATCCTCTTTCAAAAACTATTACACAAGAACCAATGGGTGATGAACGACAAAAATAAGTTGTCTTTGTAACACAAAAACCAGTTGATAACCTGAGTGCAAATCAAAGAGTTGTTGAAACATAAGAACCTGTTGTTGAAAGAGGTAAAAGTCATATTCATCTGCTATTACGTGAGAATGATCAATGGAAAATATCATTTTAGAGGCTTATGGGGGAACTGAAAATGATAAAAGAAGAAAATGGATCACAAAGGCCTTTTCCTCATGATCTTGATTTATTAGTGCAAGAAACCCATATTATAGGAGAACAGATTGTGCCATCAGAGAATGTTGGAAAACATGAAACATTTAAGTAATGTTTGTGTCCTAAGTGTAGGGATATTTATGTATTGGCTGGGTTTGAGCTGACCCTTATTGATCCCTCATATTTGGGACTAATAAGAAGACATGAAGAGCTAGTTGAGGTAGCACAGAAAAATAAAGCCACTTCCACAAAATAACGAGTAGCTAAGGAAGAAGAAAAGAAGATTGTTGAAACACCCGAGAATTCCATGGTAAGATAAGAACTAGTGGTACCTAATTTAAATATGCATTCTAATAAGGATATATAGGAAATTGTCACTATAACACAAGAACCAGTGATCGCTAAGACTGTTGAACCAACCCAGCATCAGAGTACCACTTCTACATAAGAACCAATGATACCTAATTTAAATCAACAATAAGATGAGGCCATGGAAGAAGCCACTGTCACAAAAGAACCAATAGTTGAGGAAGAGGAATTACCACAACCAGATAAATTCAATGTTATAGAAGAACAAGTGAGACAAGCTTAAATTCCTCCGGAAATCGGTGATGACGATGAACAAGAAGTTGACCATCATGACACAAAAGATAATACTAGTTTTTTTTTGGCAGAGATTGATAAATGGAAGAAAAATGTTTCCATGTTTGGAGAAGAAATGATTCCTATTCTAGCCCACAGAAAGGAAATACAGGACCTCAGGGAGAAATACATTGAATCTTTGACGTCTCAATAATTTAAATGCGAAGAAATGAAGAAGGAGTTGAGAGAGTTGAAGAAGTTGCAAGCAAAGTGTCAGATTATGTAACATGATAAAAATCAATTGTATTTGTTAACAGGAGATTTTTTGAGCTGTAGAAGCCCTTCATGAACATTTAACTCTTTTTAATTTTAAATCTATTAAGGAAGGAAGGAATTATAAAATTATTAGTTCCTTTAATTTCTTAGAAAGTTTCTCCCATAGTGATTTCTCAGATCAACATTTATTGTCTGGGACTTATTTGCATGAACAGGCCTTCATGTTGGATATAAAATTTAATATTGTTCCCTATGTAGGATATGTGCAGTTGACAGCCTTTACTTATTTTGTGAACAATTGGGAAAAATGGTGGAATGACTTCCACAAAATCCAAAAGAATGAAGGAGAAGCAACATTATGAATTAGGGGTGCACCTCGTACTCCTTTTACTATTTTTAATATACATCGGCATCTACTCTCTTCGTCTGACGAAACTAGAAAAGTGACAGACCTTCAAATGATTTTCATAGATTCTTGTGTTAAAACAATTAATTATCAGAAACTGTTTTCACTGGAGGGTAGAAGATTTATATGGAAAACATCCTCTCTGGCCTTGAGGACCAAGGATCCCTACAATCATGACAATTTTACCTATGCTCTTTCTCGAGTTCCTAGGTATATTGAGTTCATTCATACTTGTGGTCCACAATGGTTGGGGCTTATTTCCCTATTATTTGGCTTCCAACAAAGAGGTATCAACATAATTACATATTGACTAAAAAGATTGAAAGGGAATGTTGGGAAGAAGTGATTTATTTTAGGGGTACATGAATTTAGAATATAATGTTGCATCATCCTACAATATTTCTAATTTGCAATGGAAATGTTCATTCTCTAACTCAAACTCTGATTCTGAGTGAGTGAAGTTGCATGGGGACATGAAATAGTGTAGTTGGGGGGAGATGATGGGTGCTAAAATTTCCACTTTTTCCTTATCATTTCTCATTCTCTTGTATTAACTCATGCATGGACCCTATTGTTTACATTTCCTATGAGAAAATCAATCCTAGTCCCTAGAGAAGGTACAATCCATAATTCATTATTCATTGATGTTTTTTTTTATGTTAATTCATAGAGTACTTGTAAACTAGGATGGTGTTTCCTAATTTGCGTAATTATTGATGAGTTAATAAGAATGAATGAAAATATGCTTCTAAATGGTTATAAAACATCGTGTTGAATCACTTGGCTAAAGCAACGTGTTGAAACACCTAGTTTAAACATGCATGAAGAAGACTATGCCACCAACGATTGAATCTACTTGTGGATCTAACATATCTAGCTTGTAAAGGGCGATATTATGGAGACTAGAATTAGTAGAGCTTATCTAGGGAATCATGTAGCTTGCCACATAATTGGATAACAAATGTAGTGTCAATTTAAATGTTTATAATTTTTTTTATTGTAATCTTAAAATTATTTTTTTTACGAAGTTATGAACAACTTGAGAATCGAAATATTCTCAAGACTTTTAAAAATATTGGTAGTTTCATTCTATTTTGAGAATAGGGCACAGTTTAAAAGATGTAGAGAGTGTTTATGCTAGGGAGATAGTCCTTGTTTTTCCATTGAGCACTAGAGAATCAACATTGTATCTGGAAATCTAATCTCTTAATAAGAAGTGGCAATGCTCAGCTGAATTTATGTTAGTGATTAATTCTTTTTAGTTTTCTTATAGGCATCTCTATTTTGTGGAAAGGGCCCACTTCCACACAGAGCTTGCCTCAATCAATTGTTAGTTTTATCTTCTTGTGCATGTCACATGATAAATAAACAACTTAACCTTTTGTCTACAATATGTATGATCAATGTTGTTGAAGCAATAATTATTTTTAGAATGATGTTGTTGAATAGAGTGCAATTGTTGCTGTAAGAGTTTGTTATCTTGAAAGTGTAATATTTGCTAAATGGTTCAGTTAGTCCTTGTCACTTTATGATTAGTACTGTTTTTACATCTCAACCATATCACTGAGTGATATCATATACTAATTTCTCTATTGTTTATTGTTGATCCATATCTAGATGGAGGTGTGATTGTGGATTCATGATTTAATGGAGTTACAATTTCTTTGAAGTGAAATTTTTATTTATGCAATCATAAAGTAGATATTTTGGAAGTATTTAACTTCTTGCAAAAGTAATATAGATATTTTAATTCATTTGATCTTAGTGGTTTATTTTCTGCAATGAATGGTTTAATGGTGAAGGATTAATTCAACAGTTAGATTTAGAATTGTTCACTGAGAAGGAAATAGATAAAAGTCTTAGTAATGATTAGAGTTTGAGTAGGTACTAATTAGCTTGGGTGATTTTATATGAATTGGTGTTATAAGACTCAATTTTTATGCATAGACTATGCTTGATTTCCTTTAAAATAACTAAACTAGATTATAAATCATTTCATCAAAATTTTATTGAGAGGATACATGTAAAGTTTTTGTATTCATGACATTAAAATTATAAATGCATTAGAGGAATGTTGGTCTCATTGGAAATAGATGTCCTACAATGACTGCATAGGAATCTAGTAGGCCAGTACATAGACAATTTTTCTCTTTGCTTAGAAACACTTGGCTCATTTATTTTATGAATACCAACATGTCTTCTCAAAGAAAATATAAATAAAAATAATATATTCTAAATAAAAAAATCAAGCTACTACAAAGGGATCAATCTTTAGTGAAGCATCAAATGACAACTAGAGGCATTCAAGGCAGTAACACAATCTTTAATCAAAATAAAACCAAACTTCCAAAGTTGAAAAAATGGTCCAAATGAAAACAACAGACAAACCATTAAAGTTTTCCAAGATATCAAAGTTACAAATCCAAGAATTTTCATGCACTTGATTCTTGAATGAGCCCATTCTTTCTTAGTGAAAGTATTTTTAATTAGTTATTTATCCTTTAATACTAGGACAATATCTATGTGAAGAGATAGGTATCAACTTCATCAAATGCCAACTTCATTTCTTGTCACTTATAGGAAAAATAGAATGTCTTAGTTAACTATCAAACCATAAAACATAAAATAGCTTGGATCAAATAAATGTAGCTTCAATCTTACACTATTTAATACAAAATATAGAACATATTTTTACCTTAAATGCGATCTCAAATTTACATATGGAAATCCTTTTCCCGTAAAGAATTACCTTTTTCCAATGTTCTCCAAAAATAGAGGAAAATTTAAGTCAATAAACGAACAAGAATCACATGACATGTGCCATTCCATTCATTATTTCTACAACTCCAAACATAAATGGAACATGTAAGTCAAAATAAGAGTCCCCTCATGTATATTGGTTTAGATACCATCTTGGGGTATATTAATATCCTAGTTTGCATCAACATGTCGACCCACATTTTCTATATATTTGAATAGGAAACTATGTATATGAACTGTTATTGTGATTTTCCATATCAGGTTCATTAGAGGAATTTGTTTTGTTTTATTTTCCCCTTCTATCACAATATGATCGCCAAAGAGCTAGTCCTCTATCGAATGGAAAATTGTTTATGTCATACTTTGTTACGTATAGTCTTAAACATGTATCCGTATGTTTATAAATTTTGTTTCTAAACTTTGAATTCAATAATGATAGTGCACTAAACATTCTCTCATCCCCCACCAATCCCAAAATCATGGTTTGACATAAATATGCTAATTTGAAATATTCTGACATGTTTTCTTCTAGGTATTGGATTTCACCTAATTTAGTCCATAATCTTGTTATTGCACCATGTTCTAGAGGTTTCTTAAAACCAAAATATTGAGATAACATTGTTTGACCAAAGAGATTGGCTTGTTGATACAACTTTGATGAATCTAATATACATTCAATCTCTTCTCCTTGTACATTGCGATTCTTGCCAAATTGGTGCACTAAAATTTTTAATTTTGGTAAAAAGTCAACTCTTTTAGCCTTTATATCGTGTTCATGGTTTCAATATAGAGGGTATACCACAGACATGGCCTCCAATAACTCGTCTCGAGGAAATCACAACATTGTTGAATTGGTCTCTTAACACATGGCACTCTTCAATGATTCATCCCATATTACTAACATAATGAAATGGAACAATATACCCATGCATTCCCATACATAGTATTCTTTTTTCCATCAAACTTCAAATAATTTTCAATGTTTTCTATATCGATGATAGTAGTCCAACCTTTAAACGCTAGACCTGTGAAAGACTCTAGCATCGTATACAAATTATCCAATTGAAGACATGCTAATTTTCTTGTATGTATGTATTCTGCAATATACCTTTTGCGACTATGAGACATTTTCACAAGGACATTCATTTCATAAATCTTAGGAAGAATTCAATCCAATGTTAATAATGTCTCTATATCAATTAATCGAAAGAGAAGAATTTGAGCTTTGTCTACACTAAAGCAATGTGCATACATCACCCCTTCTAAGGATTGGGACTCACTAAATAGTCTTTGATCTGGTCCATTCAATGACATCCATCTTGTATCAACATATTTTAGTATCTTTTTTCCATCCATAAAACCCTCGATAAATTTTTGAAACTCTTTAAATCACTTGGGACTACGACAAAAGTATGCATGAGTTTCACGTACAAGATCTTAAACTTTCGAAACTAGTGAAAACTTGCTTACCATTTTAAATGAAAGATTCATTCTATGAGCCATACAATGAACACTATTCTTAAATGGTGAAGTTGATAGTTGTAGATTGACACAAAGGCCATTCATTTTCCCTTGCATGACTACTGCTTCATCCTCTTCGACAGATACCAACTTTTTCGCAATTACTAAATGATCCATACCACCAATTTCCTTCAAAGTCTTGATGAAAATTTCATAAATATTTTGAGCTATAAAATTCTCCCTCATTTTATGAATCCTAAGTAAATATGAATGCCTAACGTGATTATTAACCATATAAATTCTCATGCATATCCCTGAAGTATTATCAATAGTTGTAACTTCATACAAAGACAATGAGAAAAACCTAGCATTTTCAAGATTCTCTTTCAAATCATCCTTTTCTACTTGAGCTAGATATTTTTCCCATTTCCAACCACTCATTACGGACCAATGAGAAGATGAAAAATTTGACACTTCAAGAAAAGATATAATTTTTTTGTAATATGGAAAATATGTCATAGGACGACCTCTAGATAAGATGTGAAATACAATGCTTAATTGCATTGTCTTGGATATCAAATTTCTTTCCATCGTCTTTCCAAATAGATATGTGATGGTTCCTCCACTTGCCTCAAGTTTTATCTTACTAATTAAGTATTTATTATATTCATACTCATATTTTACATGCCGGCATTCCTCTCTCCTCGTCATTTACAATTTCCTTATCATACACATTTCTTGCATGCTTCTCTTTTGTATCTAACTTCATATGTAATTTTACCGTCTTTCCAAGTTTCCAACTACATATAATGCATCTAAATTCTCGTGAAGCCTCTTTCTCATTTGTTGGAGGTATTGGTTCAATAAATGGAAATTTTGAGACCCATTCCGATAGGAGATTGTCTCGGGTAAAAGCATGCTAATATGTTTCACTTTTTCCACTTTTCTGGCCATCAAATTTTATAAAAAATGATGAACCTGAAATGTTCTCTCTAAACTCTACAAAATCATAATTACACGATAGTATAAGAAAACAAAACTTTTCAATTTGAATAAGCTTTTATATGGTATTTTTTCTCAAATTTAATATATTTTTTTTATGTGAGTTATATCATTTTCTTTAAAGGTTAATCATCATTATTTAATAGTTTTTTGAAGCAATGACAAAAACGCTACCCCATTTCTATATTCATTTTTTATTTTTTTTCAATTTCCTTAAGAGATTTCTTGTAAATGCTTTCAAATTTGTTAAACAATTATTTTTTCACTTTTTATATCATATTATTTAATTATTACTAAAATTTTAATAAAAATAATAATTTTCATGTACATGTCAAACCGTGACCCCCAAAAATATTATTTTAAATCCATAAAACCATTTTTTTTATATAAATTTGCTAATAACATATAAAAAAATGTTAAGATGAATTTTTGATTTTTTTTTAAATATATTTAAAATTTTTATAATAGATAATTTAAATAAATTTATAATAACATATTTTATATTATTAAAATATAATATATAAATATAAAATATATTTAAAAAAAAAAAATTATATATTCAAAATCCACTCATCAAAATTTATGTTGTAAATTTTTTTTAACAAAAGATACAAATAATTGATATATTTTCTAAAGCCATAAAGATAAAGATACAAATAATTGATATATTTTCTAAAGCCATGAAGATGAAGATATTCATGAACATTGGTTGCATTGAGGGAGTTACAGTGCCAAACCATTTACCCTAAAACCTAGGTTCGATATTGATAAGTTTGGTGCACATACCATCCGTCGTGTAAAGTCGTTCTATTTGATGTATTCGCTTGAAACTTCCTATTTGATATATTCACTCGAAGGAATTCAATAGCGAATTGTGTGGCACGAGTTCGCTCGAACGCATTTTTATATGTAGAAGGCCTTCGTTGGAAGGCATTTTAGAACTGGAACGAGCTCTTACATGGAAGGAGTTAGGTCGAACTTATCTATCTATAATTTTGTGTGAAGGTTTTTGTCTATATTTTTTGGAATATTTGGAATAAAAAATTGATTATATATATGTTATTAAATATAGTTAACAGTTTGAGTGGGTCTAATGGTTAAGAATATGTGTTTTCTCTTAAGAGGTCACAATTAATGATCTTTTAAGCATTGAAGATGGGTAGGCTTAATCTAAAATTCTAATCTAATGGCCAAGTATTGAAGATATTGGCATATTCTTAATCGTCCTCCAAAATTAATAGGTCAGATTTATTGTTCATAACTTTCTTGCATTTATTAATATGTTTACTTTTTTACATTTACCTAATCACATTATATTATAAAATTACTGTAAGAATATATAATTGCCACATTTAAATGCTTAAGGAAGATTAATATCTACCCAAGCCAGTTTATATCATTAAGAGGTATTGTGTACAAGTTTCATGTTGTTGGTACTCATTGGTTTCTGATTTTTGAACCGTCATCTCCAACAAAGGTTTAATATTCACCTAGCATTATCCAGAATGTGCTCAAATCATACCATACCTTGGGTGCGCATGAGGTAATTTCTCTAGTGGTAATGCACTCTGTGTTGGAGTCGGCTCAGTCATGACTCTTGTTCCTGATGGAACCCATGTCAAGCCACTTCGTCTTGATATGCACTGTGCACCCAATTTCTTATTGAGCTTCTTCCCATAGACTGAAGGCCTCCTCCATCATTGCAGTGTAGTATTCTTCTGGGTAAATCTCTCTGATGGTCCTCGATTCCCCATGAGAATTTCCTCTATGGTGCAGAAAATCATATTGCTCTAATAGGAGAACAGATTTGGTTCTCTTTGCAATTTGGTAGGAAGTGCGGCTGCCTATTATGCCTGCGCCTACCACTACCACTTCATACTCCCTGAGATCTCACCCATTTTGGTTGTTTGTGCTGCAGAAATCGGAGTTGTTCTGTATTCATTCAACAATTCGAAATGAATAGAGGTAGCTGGGAAATTGGAGATTATATAATTTTATGTAAATGAGTAGATCCTTGGCAACTGGAGATTATACAATTTTATGTAAATGCGTGGATTTTCATTGGATTCATTGTTTTCTTTGTCTCTTTTGTTTAGATTTTTGTCCGTGAGCTCCTCTCCTTTCCCATTCGGTGATTTCGTGAGTTTGCTCGTGATTTCCTTTTCTATGTAAATGCGTGGATCTCAGTGGAATCGTCGTTTTCTTTGTCTCTTTTGTTTAGATTTTTGTGTGTTAATTTCTCTCGTGTTGTTTATGTGCGCTATGTGTTGGAGTCGTCTCAGTCACCCCATGCAAAGGGTAAGAATTATTTTTCAATATTTTGTTATTATAGGTTTACATTTGTGGTAGATCTTCATATCACTACTAGTCTAGCTGACAAGAAATCCCTTTCGCGAATAATTTACTGGAGATTTTTACTGGCCGAAAAATTTTAATGACAAGAAATCGTTTTGGCGAGTAATTTACTGGAGATTTTTTTTGGGCGAGTAATTTTAATGGAAGAGTAATTTTACTCCGCTGAAGGTTTTTTTTTACTAGGCGAGTAATTTTACTCTGTTGAAGGTTTTTACTGGACGGGGAATTTTATCTCCAGGATATTTTTGGATTTTCCAGCTACCAGTTAGCAGTTGTGATAGTATGTATATATAATTGTATGAAAGGTTTTGATTGATTTTTAAAAGAAAATATTAATTTTATATATTAATTATTAAATATAATTAAATATATAATATTATATATAATTGTATGAGAGTTTTTGGTTAATTTTTAAAAGGAAATATCAATTTTATATATTCATTATTAAATAAAGTTCAACATATAATATAATAATATTATGTAAATATATTTTTATTTATACTTCACCATCAATTCTTTTTTTATATATATTTTTTATTATCCTATACTATTATTAAGAATATAAATATTGGTGAAAGTAATTTTGGATCATAGTATATATATTTATATTATTATAAGATATATAAGCATAAATATCATTTAATGTATTATTATAATGAAAACAAAGTTTATTATTTCAAAAATGATAACCAAATAATTTGTTGACTTTTAAAATTAAAGTTGATTAATTTTATTTTATTTTATAAAAAATATTTAAATGTCATATCATTAACATTAATATTGTGAATAGTATTAACATTACATTCTTAAATTATTCATCTCATAATATTTAGTCAACAATATTTCCTTTGTTAAGAAAAAAATTACTTTATATTTTAAAGAAATGTTTATTTGTTAGTATTATGAATAGGATATATTACTAAATTAAAAATTTCGTCACAATTTCCTTTTATAATGTTACTAGCATAAGACGCAATTAATATAATAGGGACTGTGTAATTATTGAAATGGTGAACTAGTTGATAGAAATGGTAATTATTTCAATCTTTTCAAAAATTAGTGAAAATTGCTACAAATAAAAAATAAATTACTATTTTCAAATTATAAATTTAATATATTTTAAGTAGAGAATGAAAACTTACCAAAATATGATAAACATGACTCTACTAATAAAAATGGTAATTGTTGATTTTGGGAAGAACAAATTGTGACAAGTAAAGTCAAAGTAATTTTTTCTTTCTGTCATATTTAATATGTTATAAGTGAGGAAGGAAAAATTGAGAGAGTGTTTCCAATATAGCAAGTAATTAGTCAACAATATTTCATAACAATACATTCTTAAATTAATCATGGAATAATACTTAGTCAACAATATTTCCTTTGTAAGAACAAAATTACTTTATATTTTAAAGAAATGTTAATTGTTAGCATTATGAATAAGATATATTACTAAATTAACTATTCCATTACAATTTTCTTTTATAATGTTACTAACATAAACAAGACACAACTAATAGAAACTTTGTAATTACTAAAAGACTGAACTAATAATATAAATATGGTGAATTGTTAATAGAAATGGTAATTATTGATATTTTCAAATATTAGTGAAAATTAATACAAATGAAAAATAAATTACTATTTCCAAATGTTAAATTTAGTATATTCTAAGTGGAGAATGAAAAGTTATCAAAATATGATAAACATGACTCTACTAATAAAAATGATAATTGTTGGTTTTGTGAAGAACAAATTGTGAAAGTACATAATCATATATATATATTTAATATGTTATAAGTGATGAAGGAAAAGTTTCCAAGTATGAAAAAGAGAGTGTTTCCAATATAGCAAGTAATTATTCAATTTTATAAATAATCATGTGTGATTACAAGTGGAAAAAAAAATATTTATTTTAATACAAGATGGGAAATACTTCTTTTTCTACTCTTGCTCATGAAAAAATTCTTCAAATTGGAATTTTAAGGTGCTACAACCATAAAAGGATCTCATTCACACTATTTGAGTTTTTTTTCATTAGTTGTACCAAAAGTGAGGGCATTTTATGCAAATTCTTGCAACTTAGCATTGTAAACTTGCACTTTATTTGGTTTCATTTACTATAAGGTATGTTGGATCGAATAAGAATTCTATTTTAACCTGAATATTCAATTTTTTATATAATTTTAAGTGATGGTTTTATATAATAAGAATGTAGGGTATAGTAGAAAATTGTGTGAAGATGGGGAGCCAATCTAGGAGAAAAAAGAAATCAACTCACAAACGTCCTCGTTTTGTTGAGGAAGAAAGGAATGAAAAAGGAAGAATAGGGAATAATAACCAACAACAAGAATCACATGAAAACCAGCAAAACATCATGTACACTACTACAGAAGGAGATCAAGATAAAAAATCCAACATTTTGAGCCAAAATTTTCAATCCCAATGTGATACTCCTATGCAAGATCATATCCAAAACTTAGATGTTTTGGGAGGAGAGGGAACATCTAGTCAAAGATCAAGTACATAAATGCAAGATGGAAGATGTGATATTTTTTTTGAGGGAGGAGCATCAAGGAGGAGATCCAGTTTACCAATATATATACCAACGACCCTTCCATCACCTCCTCATAGTTGGATTGATGTTGAAGAGAGGATGGTCGACCTCACTATTTGACACCATAGAAGTAAGATGTACCAAGAATATTTTTCAACCAAATCTTTAGTTTCTCAAACCCAACTTCTCACATTCTTATTGAGAAGAAAGGAGATGAGACCTGTATTATGTTTTCTTGTCATTAATCAAGGTGATAAAAATAAGGTCTCAGATATAGTGTTTAATAATATTAGGTCATCATATGACTTAATTGGTAGAAAAACACACACAAAGGACCACAGAGTTGCTCGAACAATTATTATGAATGCAATTGTAAGTAAGAAGACATCCAATAAAAGGTTGGTCATTGCAACTTCAAAGGAACATAATATTAGTAGAAGAACATTGACAAGAAGGATTGTTATTAGAGAACAACTTGAAACAATAAACCCTAAACTTTATTGGGCAATAGTGTGCAGGGGTCCTAGAAATGACAAAGTTTCAAATGAATGGAGCAATATGATAGTTGAATTTTGGAATGAAAATTCCAAAGTTTCATCAAATAGAAGAGATGTCTTGACACACAGATTATCTCATGGTGTTAGGGAGGAGCACCAAAAACACTTACTAGACATTTCACAAACTGAGTTTTTCCACAAGTTCAAGATGCACATCATGATATTGACATTGGGCAACGAACTTTTGAGGCAATAAAGCCTTGGTATATACGTCCCAACAATGTTCATGACACATGTTGTTGTAGGTGCCATGTGGAATTCAACTATTATTATGAATTTTTTCATAATTATAGGTTACAAATCCAACCTGCAAATGAAGCCCCTCCATTGCATGTCATAGAATTCATCAAAACTTTACTTTGTGAAAGGGGCGAAGGAAAGATTTTTTATAATATGAAGTGTGTTAAAAATAAATGTGACAACTGCCTTAATTTAAAGAAATGGAAGGATTGTGGACATGATTATTTAGATGATCTGATTAAAAGGAATATGTTCAAGTATGTTACATTTTCTTTATCTCATGGAGGTGAATCAAGAAGAATTGACTTGGTTGAAGATGAAATTACCATCAGATAATTCATCAATACATTTAAGACCAGTCAAATTTATAAATATGTCCAACATAGCCACACAACAAGATCGCAAGACTTACAATTTCGAACTAGTAGAGACACTTTTCCATTTGGTGTTGTATTATCTGTTGTTGACTTTGTAGAGAATTACACCTTTTCTCCACAGAAGGAAATACAAAGCCAATATTACCATTCAGAACAAGTTACAATTTTGGTCCATGTGTCTTACAGGCATGCAGAGGAACACATAGATGGAAGACAAATCACACCAGAACAACGAATAGTGATTAAAGAGGTTAATTTTTATGTTAGTGATGATTCAGAGCATGATACACTTTTTGTGCAACACTCTTTCAACATATTTTTTGATTCTCTTATAAAGGATAGAGGTGTCACATTCAAAGAACATTGGGTCTGGTCATATGGTTGTGCAGGGAAATTCAAGTCAGCAAGATCATTTTACTGGTTGTGTTGACTTCATCGTAACATCAAAATTAGACATACATGGATCTTTTTTGAAAGTGGTCATGGAAAAGGAGAACATGATGGAGTTGGAGCTTGTAGTAGACAAGCCCTTAGGAGATACCAAATGCGGTTTGATGCTAATATGATGCAAGATGCAAAAGGTGTTGTTGATTGGTGTACACACAATTTGTGTCATGGGCTTGATGATAGGAGTGATAAGTTTGTTTCTACATTCTTTTGGAATATAACTAATGTTGATCGTGAGCATGCTTATTCATGTAAAATCGTATTAGGTACAAGGTCTCTTCATTCTATTAGAATCAAAAATCAGACTGATTGGGTTTTACATGTTAGGGATCATTCTTCCTATTGTGCATATTGCATAGGGAATGAATTCCAAAAGACATGTTTAAATGTAGAAAAAGGGTTTGTTGAAGAATGGAGACAAACTGTGTTAGAACCTTTAGATCGTGTTGGTCTGACTCAAGTGATCCTTCCAACGAAATATAAAGATGAGGGCCCCCTATTCTCTCCAGACTATGATATTATTTATGGATTAGTACAAGAAGGTATGCATGCATGTATATATATTTTTAAATAATTAATTATATGGAATTGATGAGTATATTTAAATTTTACATTGTGACTAGATAGCAATTGAATATAACATGTTTTTTTTAATTTCAAATATGTATAAATTGTCATACATGTGATGTATTTGTTGTTATAGCACCTCCTGACAATGTTGAAAACGTTGACTATTATTTGTTGTGATGTACTACTATTAAATGCAAATTGTTAGATAGCGAAATTGATAGTGATGACCAAGATTTTGAGACAATATTTGTTATTCTCAAGGGGAAGTACTTTAATCAAGTGGACAAAAATAGGACTAGATATATGTTTGAATAATATGAGCCACCTAATGTGGTTATGCAATACAACCATCATGTAATTGCTACTCATTTTCCATTGTCGTTAATGAAACGACGTGGAAATCGATGCCAAAGATGGAATTTGGGGCTACATGATCATGAAAGGCTATTGGAGGTCCTTTCATTCAGAGCTAATCCTACTATGTAGAAAGTTTCATGTATGATCAATTTAAGTTGACATATAGTATTTAAATAAAATATAATTTGAGAAGTTTAGTATAGTAAAATATTGTGAGCTTAATTTTTAATGAAGTTGGTTTTGCACTTTCTTTTTGGTTAAATTCATAAAGTTTATGTAAATTGTGAAATGTCATGTATTCTAAATATAGTTTTATTCCATAAATTTTTTTTATTATTCATGTTTTAATTTGAGTGTTAAAGTTTAAGGAGGTATACATACCCTAACCCCTTTAGAACCTATAACTTCTTACGAGGAAAAACATGTTCTTAACCAATAGGTCCACTTAAACCATATATGAAAACATGTTCTTAACCAATACACCCACTCAATAAGACAATTGAGATAAAAAATTTAAATTTATCTAAAATTAATTAAATAAAAAATTATAATGTACTTTTCCTCAAATGAAAATTTAAATTTAATTTAATAATAAAAAACATTATTATCCATTTAATATACATTAAAAGTTGAAATATTTGTGTATGAAAATTTGTCCTTTAAAATATGTACACTAGAAAACACATATACACTCGAAAACACAATCAAGTGTACAAATTTCAAAATAATAATGTATACACTTGTAAAAGAAATGTTCTCAAACAAAAAACACTAAAATTCACTAGATTCACTGCTAGCATCATCGATAGAATGAGTACTATCATCTCTACGTTGAGTATTACCATCAACCGGGTATAAAACTCGTATAGTAAAAGTTAAACCCTGTAAAAAACAAATATTGAATTAACAATTAACATATATACATATATCTAGTTATAAATTATTGAAAACTAAAAAAAATATTTCTCAAGGTTTTTGTTACGTGTTGATTATCATTTATGTGTTGATTAGAATTAGGATTAGAGTCAAATGAATCTGAATCATGAGAAAATTTGGAAACTTGTAAATCATATTTATATAAAATACAATTATTGATTAATAAAATGCTCTAAACATAATTTAAAAAATAAAATAATAATAATAAAAATTTAAATAAATCAATTTT
>JZKD02S1734669.1:0-26112 GCA_000966675.3 Picea glauca
CAAGAAATGTGTATGCAATAATTATTGTTAGATATGCATAGCGTAAAACATTTCATCCATTAGAATACAAATTATTTCTTCACTAGTTTATAAAGGACTCATTTCATCAATTTCACATTATGATTCCTTCGTTGCATTCATATTTGAAACAACTTTCCAATGGTTGTACTCATGCCTCGATCTAAATTCTGAGAGAAAAGTTACAACACTTTCATGCTGCATTTCCACTCTTTTACTGCCACAAAAATCTATTTATTTATTTCTAGAATATTTTTTTCCTCAATTCAATTTTATGGGTGGAAATATGTCTTGTAATCCTCATGACCTTTCCAAATAATATTGTATTTCTCAAATCCAAGCTTCTAGTTGAAAGTTATGGCTTCTTGAAAAGCCATTTTCCCCCATTTTTTGTGCATTTTCTCTATTGGTGCAATTTTAGTGAAATGCCAACTTATGTCAACTGTATAAGAACATATGTCAAGAACTAGAGAAATTTTTTTATAATACATAGGTAATAATAACAACTATAATAATTTTAATCTGATGTTCCAGTCAAAAACTACAGTAATCTGGAATCTGCAATTTTGTCCTTTTTCACTCTTTTTTCCAAACATTTTTAGTAGAATTGGCTATCTCTCAATCTGTGCACTTCTACAAAAATTTCAACATACCAAAATTGTTTTTCTTGATGAGTATACAAAAATTCGACTAGATAAAATTTTCCAATTTTGTGATCTAGGGTCACTTTTCCTTCTCCAAAAATCTCAAAAATCCCAAAAAGTGGCCATGAATAGTGGATTTTTTCCTATTTCAATGTCCCCATTCCAATCCCCATATGACTTATTCAATTCCTTTGTGGGTTATTGTTATAACCCTAAATTGCACCAGACATGCATACCTGGCAGCAGGCCATCTTACTTGTTATCTTTGCCAAGCCATCACTGAAAAGATCTTCTAAAAACCATATTTTTGAACATGTGCGCCCCCTACACCACTACTGCCCACATACACATGCTTTTTGAACCACTACACTCACAAAAGAACGAAAAATAGAAAGCGGAAAAAGAATACAGACTTTCGGGTAAGTTTCATAAACCGTTTGACCGCCCATAGCCGGTCACCAAAATATGTCTTGTATTCCTCACGACCTTTCCAAAGACTATTGTATTTCTCAAATCTGAGCTTCTAGTTGAAAGTTGTGGCTTCTTGAACAGCCATTTTCCCCCATCTTTTGTGCATTTTCTCTACTGGTGCAATTTTATTGAAATGCCAACTTCTGTCAACTGTATAAGAACATATGTTAAGAACTAGAGAAACATTTTTATAATACATAGATAATAATAACAACATAGAATTCATAACAACTATAATAATTTTAATCTGATCTTCCAGTCAAAAACTACAGTAATCTGGAATCTGCAACTTTCTCCTTTTTCACTCTTTTTTCCAAACATCTTTAGTAGAATTGGCTATCTCTCAATCTATGCACTTCTACAAAAATTTCAACATACCAAAATTGTTTTTCTTGATGAGTATACAAAAATTCGACTAGATTAAATTTTCCAATTTTGTGATCTAGGGTCACTTTTCCTTCTCCAAAAATCTCAAAAATCCCAAAAAGTGGCCATGAATAGTGGATTTTCGCCTATTTCAATGTCCCCATTCCAATCCCCATATGATTTATTCAATTCCTTTGTGGGTTATTGATATAACCCTAAATTGCACTAGACATGCATACCTAGCATCAAGCCATCTTACTTGCTATCTTTTCCAAGCCATCACTGAAAAGCTCTTCTAAAAACCATATTTTTGAAGGTGTGCACACCCTACACCACTATTGCCCATGTACACACACTTGTTGAACCACTACAGCTCGTGTACACTCACAAAAGAACGAAAAATAGAAAGAGGAAAAAGAATACAGACTTTTAGGTAAGTTTCCTAAACCATTTGACTGCCCAATCGAATACCTAGCCCTTTTTGGCATATAAAAGAAGGGGTCAGGGTCCCATTCAAAAAATAAGAAAGAGATTAAAGAAACTCTGCCCATTTCGGTATTCCCCCTTTGCCCCAATATTTTGCAACCACATTGTGAGTTTGAGCCAAAATTCCTTCATCCTGCTTTTCAAATCCTTACCATTCCCCTAGAAAGAACTGAAGAGGAGAAGAATATGTGGAAGAAATTGGTGCATGGTGAAGAGGATCCCAAGACCTAGTTTGAGGAGCAGTTGTCAATCTCATATTGTAAGTGACTCTTGTGAAATTAATATAAAGAAATACTTTTTTTGTCCTGCCAAATGATGTCTTAAATCTTTATGATTTGTTTATATTTTTATTATGATGTCTAACCCACTAATCCTTATATAAAATGCATGCTTGTAGTTTCTTGTTTTTATTTTGGTGAATGCAGGTTCGCCTTGGGAGGAGACTTGCAGTCAAGAAAAAAATGAGAGCAAAGGGATCGACACCGGACACGGAGTTCAAGGTAGGCCTACCAGATCCCTAAATTTTTCTTTTTATGTATGATTGTGGGGTTATGTCGGTATTGTTGTTAAAAGTAGGAGACTTTAGAAGATTATCTCTACCTACATTTTAGAACCCTGGTGTAGTCTATAGAGGGGTTTTCCTGCTATAGAATAATTGGCGACCATACTGGGGAAGCCTCTAGGGTCTTTGGGGATATTTCTTTGGGTGTTTTTGAATCAATTTAGTCACTATTTTTTAGTTTCTCTAAGCTTATGTGTCTTTAAGAGATTCTGGTCTTCCATACTAGTATTCCCTGCATGTTCTTGATTATTGATTTTCACTTTTTTGAGAAGTTGTAGAGGTGTACTCGGCCTGTAGTGGGCCTGCACGTGTACACACGTGCCCTGCCTTTGGAAAACCCACGTACATACGTTGGTTGTTGAAGAGTCAGTAGTGTGCCTATGTTGAGAAAATATTTTTTTAAAGGAGAGGTAATCCTCCTCTTCCCTGTCAGAAGTCACACTTCTCAGGGACTTCCTTGATATAGCCATGGTCTCTATTATAGCAGTCTATAGCCTAGGTCTGACCTCAGCATATCTTTCTTTTCATCAAAAAAATTTTTGTGTTTTCTTTAATAGGGATTTTAGACAAGTTTGTGAGTTTGTTTTGATCTTCCTGTTTGGTATTGTCAGTGACTCCCTGCAATCTGTGATTAGGCATGAATTCATTTCCTGGTCTTGACTTATCGTCATTTTTCCCTTTTTTTATTTAGAAGAAAAGAAAAGAATTCATTTTCAAATTTCTTGTTTTGAAGCATAAAACAATAAAAAAAAAAATCTTTCATTTATTTGTTTGGTAAAGTAGTTTAGGTTAGTTGTTTTATTTACCAAGGAAAAAGAAAGTTTTCTTAAGTTCTTTACTTGAATGATTAGGAAATTAAGTAGCTCGTAGTCAAGAGAAATCTTGTTTTAAGTTTTTATTTTCAAAGATCTGAGAAAAGTAGTTACGAAAAGTTTGGTGAAAGAGTTTTAATTTGGCAAATATTTATTTGTGAAGAAGAAGTAGTTTGTTTTCAGTTTCATATTATGCTCTTCTCTTTCATCTCTTAAAGAAAATCATTGGTTTCACTTTCTTTCCTCTTGAATTAAGATAACCTCTAAAATTAACGCTTAATTAAAAGTTATTAGACTTTGTGTTTGTAGGGTCCATCAATTTAGTCTAGGCTAGAGCCTTGATTTAGGATTGGAGAAGAAACTCTTCAAGGCTACAAAAACAAACATAAGAGTCTGAGCTAGGGAGTGCTTGAAAGTCCAATAATTGTGAAAGTTATCTAGGACCCCCCTCTAACACAGGGGCTAAACATGATTCCACGTGCAGAAAGGTAGTGGAGATAAACCCTCCAAAGTTGGACCAAGCGTAGTGGGGAATGCATATAGAGGGTTTATCTTGGCATTCTATTGATCGCATTTGCCACGCAGCTTCATGGGTCTCAAATCCATTCGAGATCCTCTATCGTCTTCTGGAAAACTTTCTTTCGATACCCTTGATAGTTTTCGGGCTTGATACCCTACTCATTGCGGTCCACCCGACTATCAACTATACGTGCCTGGTGACTGTTCGCACACTAGAAACCTAGTTGCCTTTATCTTAGTGACTTACACAGGTGACTACAGGGGTATACCGTGGTACCTAGGGAAGACATTAGGCCATGCTTTTTAGAGTATACCCTGAGGGTGATTTTGTATTCAAGTTTCACTTGCACTGGTAAGTTTCTCTAGTGTTGGTTCATGTAATTGTTCTTCCTATTAGATAGTGATATGCTTGTATTATCTCATAGGCTCATTTTCTAGTGTGTGTTGGTTTTTAAAATGTTAATAGAAATCCCTAGTGTGTCATTGATATTCTCACATAGTGGAGGATAAGGAGCTATGTCGGTTGCAAAGGATTCTTGGCCTGTTGCTGGTTAATATGGAGCCACACCCACCACTGCTAAGGCAAAGAATAGACCAACAAGGCTCTTTTGAGGTGATCGGGCCACAAGAAACGGAGCTCGAACCATCTCTGAGAAGAGAACATTTGATTCTGGAGGAACTAACCATTTCTAAACTTGGAGTGGAACCTCTTGATCCGTATAACCCTCCAATCACTGATCTATCAAAGCCCATCATCGTACAAGTTAAACCTTACGAGAATCAGGTAGTATTGCAAGTAGCGATGGAAACAAATGCTGCTACTTCTTCAAGGAATCCTCATATTCCCCCAATGACTGTCACTACAGGGAATTATCTACCTCCTAACCAACCGTCACTGGTCTGGACCACCACGCTCTCGACCGCCTCTACCTCGAGCAATGGTCTAATTTCATCTATGGAAGTGATCACTGCTCCTTTCACCAAGAGTGAGACAGGCCCTCCATTCTCATACGGGATGCCTGGATTTGATACGAACTCTATCCTTTCCTACTCCACTCTACAGACTTTAGGTATGGGGGAAGGAATCTCAAACGCTCCTTTGCAAGGATCCATGGGGTGAACTTCTGCTCCCTATAATGCTTTCCCTTATAGAGGGGGTCATATACGTCATTCGTCCCCTTCGCTTAGTGGTGCTCACCAGAACTCTGCCAGGCCGAACATAAACTATAGTTCATTTGGAGCAGGTAGTCAAGGAATTCCTTATTATATAATGTCAGTAGGTTTGACACTATTCTCTTTGTTTGGCGCTTTTGGTAACAACGCTTTCTTGTCAGCTACTATCTCGGCCAGGGGAAACCCTGGTTATGGACAACAAAACCCTATGTAGGGTATTATTCCTGCACAGGGGGAAAACTTAGGAATTCCTTCGTCACAAGGACTTTGGAATCTGTGGCAGAGATATGTTCCCTTGTCATGGATGTCGACCTGGGGAAACCGCTTCCATAGCCAATGGAACCTCACGCAAGGCTCAACACCTATTCCTGTCGGATCGACAGGGGGTAACCCTTCCCAAAATACTTGGAATGCAACGCAAGCCCGACGCTTTACGTGCTATTATGGGATTCAGCTGATGACATCTCAACAAACACAAAAATATGTACACTGGTCACAACCATGGTTATTACCAAAACCCTGGCCAACAACCTAACTTTTCCTAGCAACTTGGTGCCATTCAAACTCCAGGCTTATTTTTCCTTGGTTATAATCAACAACCGAAATTACCGTTTCTGGAAACTATGCACTTGCCAGACTTGACAAGGTTGTTAAACAACCCCATCTATCATGATCCACGTTGACCCCCCATGCCAACCAAGTTTCCTTCGGACATTCCAAAGTTCAAAGATAAGCCTAACAAATATCCAGGCGATCATGTGACCGCCTTCCATCTATGGTGCTCGTCCAACTCATTGAACGACGACTCTATCCAGTTGCATCTGTTTCAATGCACTCTCATTAGGAGTGCGGTGAAATGGTACATCAATCTCGACCGCTCAAGATACTCTACCTTTGGTGAATTGGAAATGGTTTTCTTAAATCATTTTCAATTACCTATGAGATATGATGTCGGCATCGAGTTGTTAGCCAACTTTCAGAAAACAAAATAAGACCATATCTCATATCACATCCAAGACTGGAGATGTCGGAAGAGTTTGATAAAAGTACTAGTCCCACCACCATTCCTTCTTGAGTGGTTCCTTAAATCTTTGGTACCCCAATTATCTAAAGATGTCTCATCCTCAGGGGTCTTTTCTGAAGAAGCAATAATGAGAGCTCAATAGCTAGACTTGATTTACTCCCTGTCTGGTTTACTTTACAAAGTTTTTCCAGATGCACTGTGGTCGATACTTCACAAGACCAGACAGAGATTTGGCCCACATGCCGATGGTATTTTTGGTTCAGTGCAAACCAATCTTGTTGATCAGTTGTCGAATCAATTGCAACAATTGTCAATACATCAGATAGCAGCCATCTAGACCACTGGTTCGGTTTCTCCCCCTACTCAAACATCGGATGTACATAGTTTGCAATCAACAAACCCAAAGGCCACCAAACATCCTGACGGAAAGAAGAAACAGTGAAAGAAGGGTAAGGGGGATAAGAAACCCACCAATAATGTTGGTGGGGGAAACACAAAAAAGAAGAAGTCGAAGTATCCATTTAATCTTTGCATGGAAGACCACCTGACTCACTTATTCCCTTAGCTTGTGGAGGCCCAAAAGTTATTGGCACAATAGTAGCCTATCGTGTTAAAACACCCATTTCCACATGGGAAACATTTAACTCAAGCCTCTCCGAGCACGGAAGGGGGAAATCAGGGACCCCCTCCGTCTTCGAGTAATCCTTCATCTGTGAATGTGTACATGATGAAAGTTAATGTTGACATAGAAACTAGGACACACAACTACGGAATGCCAAACACCTATGAGAAAGGTAAAGAAGCCAAAAACCCATCTCTTCCTCTCCAAATTGAGAAGACATTGGGAGAAACAATGACATGCATCCCAAAAGGTGTGTTTAAGAAAGCTTCCCACAACCCAAATGCAAGGGCCACCCATTACTACTCTATGGTGGAGGATTTGTCTCAAACCCCTTTTCTTTGGATGTCCTCCAGACTTTCCCTTCCCAGAGAAAGGCTCTATTAGCTGCCTTAGGATCTGTTGAGACTTGTAATCCGGGAACAATCATGCTTTATATGACCAACTTAAAACCTCGTCTTCCTTACCATGTGGCATTTCATATAGTAGTGGCTTACACCATGAAAAATTTTACTCGGAATATTTTCCACATGGTGGTTAATGAGGGTGCCTCGACATACGTGATGTCTTTGGCGTGTTGGAAGGCCATTGGCCAACCTGTTTATTCTCCATAACCTACTCTCTTACCTCTTTAGATGATCATGTGTTTTGACCACATGGAATCATCTCCTCTTTTCTCGTGCAGTTAGGGGGGAAGACCATGTGCACGAGGTTGAAGTGGTCGATGCATCTCTCAACTACATTATCTTGTTAGGAAGGATTTGGACCTATGTTATGCAAGCAGTGGTTGCTACAGTATTCCAGGTCTTGTTGTTTCCACACGAGAGTAAGATCGTGTCCATTGATTAGTTATATTTCTCCCATACTGACCCTTCATTAGGGGAATCCATGATCTTGATGATTGATAACCCTCAACCTGGAATTGTCAATGTAGGTGTTGGTTTGTGCCCACCTTTGATGGTTACTTTTGATTACCCACCTCCTTCCGGGGACTTTAAGTTCATATCAGCTATCCCCGACCAACCTAAGGTTGAAATCTTTCAAGTCTCGTCATTTCGTAAGACCTACTTTGATGATTTGTGGACTCTTCCTTCCCCATCAGCTATGATGGAAGGGATAGGGCACCATGGCATGGCCATGCCTTTTTCCAGGGTAGAAGTTTCATTCTCTATAATCTAGCAAGATTCCCTCGACCCTGATCTGACTTCCGCACAGGAGTTAGATCCAGTTCTTGAGCCTACTTGGGCTCAAGGTTCCCTCATCGATACTGATTCTTTAGACTTAGTCTTCCCTCAGACGAGGTGATTATTGAGACAATGACTATTCCAGACAAACCCTCGGATGAAATCTATCACAGATCTTATTTCCTCCTAGAGCTAAGAAGAATTGAAGCAGGTGAATTCACTTTGACTATGGATGGAGATAGGACTTGTCCTATCAATCCTTTAGCTATGCACGAAGTTTACGTTGAAGTAAATATAGCAACCATAACTAAAATGATACATATTGACATCTCCAGAACCCCTAGCATCATGGAGAATGTCTTCGTCAGAGTGGACTTCTCCCCCAAGGAGATTCAAATACAAATGGATTTATTTAAATAATTATGCGACATTTTTGCCAAGTCTTACAAGGAAATGCCAGGAATAGATCCAAGAATCGTCGAACATGAAATCATGACTTATCCTGATGCCAAGTCGGTTCGATAGAAGCTTCATCCGGTCAATCCTAAGAAAGAAGCAGCTATTAAGGCTGAAGTGGAAAAACATCTTAACGCTGGTTTCATCTACCCCATCCAACTGAATCAATGGGTGTCAAATCTTGTTCCAGTCAACAAAAAATAGGGTATGATTCATGTATGTATGGATTTCCGTGATTTGAACAAGGCATGTCCAAAGGATAATTTCCCCATGTCTTTTATTGACCAAATAGTCGATGAATGCATAGGTTGCGAGGCCTTTTCTTTCATGGATGGTTTTTTGAGATACAATCAGATACAGATCAAACCTGAAGACCAACACAAAACCGCTTTCATTTGTCTGTGGGGCATAGTCGCTTATCAAAAGATGCCTTTTGGTCTGAAAAATGATGGAGCTACTTTTCAGTGGGCCATGTCTTTTGTTTTCCACGATCTAAAACACATAGTCGAGGCTTATCTTGATTATTTAGCATCACGATATCATAAGAGATTTGATCATCCCACACACCTTCGACTCATCTTTGAGCAATGTCACTACTACTGGATCTACTTGAATCCAAACAAGTGCAGTTTTTGCATAACGTCAGGACGTATGTTAGGTTTCATAGTTTCGACGACAGGGATCATGGTCGATCCTCTAAAGGTTGAGGCGATAGTTCAGTTGCCTCCCCCATGCACATTCCCTCAACTTCAGAGTTTACAGGGAAAAATGAACTTTTTATGGCGTTTCATCGCAAACTATGCCAAGATCACAAAGGTCTTCATGCGTTTACTAAATAAGGATTTTCCTTTTCATTGGGATGAAGTCGTTCAACACTCTTTTGAAGCATTGAAATGTGCCCTCGTGCCTTCCCCTTTGCTTTGGCCACCCAATTATAATAAAGATTTCTTATTATACTTGGTCACTAAAGAGTCGACCATCGACATGGTCTTGGTTCAGGAGGATGAATTGATCTCAGAATACCTGATTTATTACCTGATCCGAGGCTTGGTTGGAACGAAAATCAGTTATTCCCATGTTGAAAAACTTGCATTGGCAGCAGTTCATGATGTCCAACGATTTTGTCATTACATCTTATTTCACAAGACCACTGTCATTGTCCTTGTGAATACGTTTCAATACCTGTTGACACAATGTGTAATTGGTGGAAAGATCAGTAGATGGATAGTTATCCCCCATGAATTTGACTTGGATTTTGTTTTGGCGAAATCCAAAAATTCGTTGGTCTTCGCGGAACTCATCTCAGAACTTCCAGTCGAATCAGGTGATTTTATACCCGAAGAGTCACCTATCAAAGGAGACATGGTTTTTATCGCGTCTTCGAACCCCTGGTATCGAGATATACTAGTCAATCTCTAGACTTTGAAGTTCCCCACCTCTTCTTCTCATGATGATTGTTGTTGAATACGCCATTAGGCCAAGAACTATCTCATACTCGAGGACACTCAGTATCATTGAGGTGTAGATTGAATCATTCATTGATGTCTCACTCATGAAGAAGCGAAAACCATGCTTAATGATTACCACATTGGAGCATGTGGTGGTCACTTGTCTGGGTTGGAAACAACCCAAAATATTCTACGCATCGGTTACTCTTGGCTGACATTAATCAAAGATTGTGTTGAATCATTCAAGAAATGCCACCCGTGTCAAATCTTCTCTCGAAATATGAGGGCACACCCCGCTCTGATGTTTCCCATCATCACAGGTGGTCCCTTCACCAAGTGGGGAATTGATTACGCTACATACAAACCCCCTTCAGCAAGGAGGCACCATTATATCATTGTAGCAGTAGACTACTTTACAAAGTGGGTCAAGGCTATGCCAACATTTAAATATGATGCCGAGACAAGAAGTCTCTTTTTGTTTAACCAGATAATAGCAAGGTTCGGTGTCCCGAGAGAGATTATCACTGACCATGGCAGTCACTTTCAAAATAAAATGATGACCGAGATAACATCAAATCTTGGGTTGAGGCAAGAACATTTGTCATCCTACTACCCACAAGCGAATGGTCAGGTGGAAGATGTGAATAAGTCCCTTAAGACTATTTTACAATGAACGATCAATTCGGCCAAGTCAAATTGGAATTTGATCTTGTACTCTGTGTTATGGGCCTACCGAACTTTTGTTAAGACTGCAACCATTTTCTCACCTTTTCAACTCATTTATGGGTTGGAAGAAGTCTTTCCTATAGAGTGCCAGATCCCATCTCTAAAATTGGAAGTACAGTTATTGCCAGACACTTCACCTCTTGAAGAGAATTTATTATATCTCGAGCATCTCGATGAGTAGCGTCGTGATGTAGCCTTGGAAAATGAGGCTCACAAACAAAAATTCAAGTGTCAGTATGATCGGTCTGTTCATCCTCGGATTTTCTCTGAAGGTGACCCTATCCTAGTCTATGACCAAGATAAGGATCCCCTAGGGGTAGGCAAGCTCAAACCCATGTGGTTTGGACCTTTCATCGTGAAAGAAGTTCTAAAGAAGGGAACTTATCGTCTAGTATACTTTGAGGGAAATGCTTTGGCAGAGCCTAGAAATGGGCTCTACCTCAAGAAGTATTACTCATAGGTGGGTCATCTTGGGTGACTTGTTGTACATATGTATAGTTCTTATACATTTTCTTTTTAGTTTTTGTCTTTTTGGTTTTATGGACGTGTCATTTTTTATGTCATCTTTTTAACTGTGGCAGATCAAGTGAATCATAGGTGTTCATTGGGTTTGTGGATAGCGCTAGCCAGCAAACTCAGAAGCTTGCTTCCACATCTTGGGTATTTTTCACACCTTAAGGCCAGTTGCTATCTTATGGAGGTATCTGTTTAGGTGACACCACAAACAATGTTTCCAAATACAACGCAGTCTTAGAGTTGCTTCATGACACTTTTTTTCATGGTATCTCTCACCTCTAGGTCTACTTAGACACTCAGTTGGCTGTGTCCCAGTTAAATGGGGTTTACCGCGTTTACGATCCTACCCTACACCGAAGGTTCCTTAGGGTACGTCTCTTAGAATGAAGCTTTGATTACATTACATATATCCATGTTCCTAGGAGATTGAATCAAATCACAGAGACTCTAGCTAATCAAGTATTAGATTGACGCATTGCTCACATGTAAGGAAAATAACACACACACACACACATATAAATACATTTGTAAAATAGATGTAATCCATAAGATGTAAAAAGATGTAAATATACATATATTTATCAAAAATATCAGAGTAAATGGGTGGGTGCAAGCGCCTCAAAAATATGTCCAGTAAGATTCATAGGGCTTATGCCCTAAAAATTATACAAAAGGTGCCCTCAGCACGTGAGTAGTCTAGCCTATCCAAGGGTGGGGCCTGTTGGCCCTGCCATAATGAAAAATGACACTTGCCAAACGTCAGAAGAGATGGACCCAGGTCTGTGGTACCCCAACTATGTTAGGTTGCATCGACGGTGGGATATCCTTGATCTCCTCCATAGGGACTGTACGAGTGAGCGCAGTGAGGTTCCGCTCCACCCATCTCAATACTCTCTCAGCGTCTCCAGTTGGAGGTTTCCCTGCTATTGTTGATGGCCTAGCAGCTGGAGTTGGTCCTGCCTTTGGTCGAGGACGCTACCTAGTCCTCGAGAAGTCTGTTGGATGAACTAGTCCCACATCTGTACATAACAGATACATAGTTGTCAGATACCTTGGTACACATAAAAATGATATATATAAAAATTAATAAAAATTAAATAACTTTGAAAAACAAGCTTACCTAGCTCTCCTCGCTCCACTCTGAGAGGTATAGGCATGTCAGGATCTCTAGAAAATTTGATCCCAGCATAGGGGTAGTCCTCTATAGTCGAAATCTGTTGAGACCACCAGTCAAAACATTTATCATCAAAGGCCTCGATGGTCCTCCCTCCCCCCTATCGCAGCAACAACGTCTCACATCTACATAGCAATGGGACAGAAGCCTTGTGCCCTCGTATCGTCTCTCGAGGAATGAGACTAGGTACCCTCTCGAAGAAAAGGGAACATAAAAAAATCCCAAACCCAAAGTTTTGATGCTCCCATATCCGACACTCTGTTAACTATCTCTTCATGCAATCCAGCATGGTTGTACTACAATCGCAAATCCGTGCATTTAAGCATTGTACTTCAAATTGCATGTGTGCCCAGGAAGCCTGATGTAAAACCGTGGATCCATTGATCTACCCAATGAGAAGAACTATTACTTTCAGTGATAGGTTGTTGATCTTGTGTATAGACACCTGAGAACCTACTTTCTCAGTACCAGCCTCACAATGGAGTCACATAAACTCATCAATGGTGTGAGGCCAAAGGAGGGAAAGTATGCAAGTTGATTGGATCCCCTCTCCTTGAGAGACTAGTCAGAAAGTAAATTTCTTCAATCGTTGTATTCAACGATTTCCCCTCAAGCATAAATGCCTATGTGTCAGGATGCCAGTAATCTATCAAAGAATTCAACAACCTGGGTTGAGCCCTCATAAATGGACACTGGAAGAACTTTAATAACCCACATTGTGATAAAACAATGATAGCAGCAGGGTCTTCTGAGACCAAAAAATAAATTTCCTCATGCTCCCTCTCTCTCCAATAAACATACATACTGCAAAATAACAAATTCATGGGGAGATTAACTCTTGCCTTTTTTTTTTCGCTAATTTGAGGGTATATGTGGATTGTCTTGGTGACAGTCGCATGTGTATGTGGGAAAATTATCTTCTACCTACATGCACACGTGGGCTATGCTTGGACAACCCGCTTACATGAAGGGTCAACCTCTTTAAAGGTCATCTGCCCTCCCAAAAAAACAAAAAGAAATGCAAAAATTGAAGACTGAAAGGCAGGAGGGGCTAGTTTGTAATTACTTGATCCAAGAGAAAGTTCGTTTCGTCCACTGAAGCTCCTGAAATCAACTATTTCGGCAAAGGGGGGTTTTTGTCTTTCTTGTCAATTCTCAAATTACAATGGTGATAATGAGATGCCATCTTCTATTTATAGACTTTTTGGCCCCTTTTTGTCATTTTTTTTTTTAGCTTGAAAATTGTTTAGTATGGTTCTTGAGTTTATTCGGGGATGTCAAGATACATGTTACTTTGGGTATTTGGGAAAAATTTTGAGAGTTGGGCCATTTTTAAAGGTCTTTTGATAAAATTCATTTTTCCAACTTTGTGCATGTAAGATAGGATTCCACCTCCACTTGTTGCACCTCGTTGTCTTTTTTCTCTTTACCATAGGATCGATCCCACCGAATTGTGACACAGAACCCTCACTCCTGCACTAGAAGTGTCGTAATTTAGTGGTAGAGTCTACCTTCACATGAATACCTTAGGTAGATCCTTGTTGCATTTAGGTGTCCATGCCATCGCTAATGATTATAGGCTTGGGAGTCCCTCTTTAGTCATTCCTGTTTACGAGTTTGAGCCTCACTTGCATAATTCATTATCGCTTTTTGACCTCACCCTCAGGACTCCCAAAAAAAATGGGTCTTCATTTAATCCTTTTTTAGACCCTCTAAACATAAAAAGATTGTCGAGCGATCTTGTTTCCCTTCACGCTTGCCAAACTAAAATTTGAAGGCACGTATGCCTAGCGGTCGTTTACCCCTTTTTCGATCCAGATGGTCATTTGCATGAAAAAAGTTATAACCTAGGAGCCTCGGTTCTCTAAAAGAGTATTCTCCGTTAAAAGTTTAACCCTTTTTCGGGCCCGAGGGACTAAATTTATGAAAAAGGAACCCCCACAGAGTCCATAGTTAAGCTCTTTTCAGACTCCCTAAAATTGAAAAGATTGTCGAGTGACCTTGTTTCTTCACACTCGTTAAATTGGTCAAGAAGAACACCCCTTATGGATTCCATAGTTAAGTTTTTTTTCAAACTCCTTAAATATGAAAACATTGTCGAGTGATCTTGTCTTTGTCACACTCGTTAAAATGGTTTTGAATAGACGTCTTGTCGGTGCTATTTTACCCCTTTTTCGAACTGACTAGACTACTTTTGAAAAAGTTACCTCAGTAAGTCTCCTTTTATGTTTTTTAAGACTCTCTAAAAATGAAAAATCGTCGATCTTACCTTCTTTGGGATCGTTAAAATTACATCGAAGGATGTTATCATTCTATCTTATTAATCGCATTTTCATTCCCGCGTCTTTGGCCTAATGTTGGATCCATGTTGCTCTCAATTGAACCATCTAAATCATGCCTTATACGCAAGCCTTGTAGTACTTTGCCTCTGCGTCTTGACACCTTAACCCATGGAGGATTTTTATCGAGTGTTTGTTTCCTTCATATATCCCCTTGCTCTGAGAATTAGTGTGTTCCTTGTGCTTGGAACTAGTATGTCTGGGACACTCATTCCTGCTTTGTAACGCAACATTCTTTTATTCTTTTTCAAGCTTTCCAAAATTATTGAAAAAGACAAAAAAATCAAATATACCCCAAAAAGAGGAAGGGAAAAGTATTTTCTTTTTGTTGGAAACACAATTAGTTTCCCTTGGAAAAATCACATCCTTTCATTTGTTCGTCAAGCCCTGGGATTTAATATGACCTTAGGAAGTTGTTCTTCCTACATAGAGTTGTGTCCTCCTCCATTTGGTTATCCTTCCAAACATATGGAGAGTTCGCATTGCCTCCTACATTGTGAACTTATGTCAATGCCATGCTTCCTGAGTCTCATCATTTGTCATTCTTTTGTCTGAGGGAAGTCTTACTAAACTTGAGTCTGCCCTTCTGCAGTTTGTCTCTTGTCCAGATGCCCGAAAGCCCAATCAAGTCCTTGTTCAAAATCAAAGAAGTTCTCTACCTGATCATCGAGTTCCTCTTGTCTATTCCCGACGAGTCATCGAAGAACTCTGGGTAGTTAAGTCATACATTCATATTACACTCATAACTGAGTTTTGAATATTTTGAAGTTGTTTCTCGAGCTCTGAAGACCACATATCCAGCCATCAGGCATCATTGACTTCTTGAAGATGGATCCTATACATGTATATATTTTTATTTTGAGATGTATGTTCATTGTGTAATGCTCGCGAATACACTTTATATAGTTATATGACATGGATATGCAGTTTATTTGATTGGTAGCCATGATTTTATTTCATCCCAAGATGGGTATGCCTGCCTCGGTGAGACAAATTGTTATTTTGCAGATGGCACCTCCTAAACTCTAGTCCCTGGGATCACTTGCTTCGTACATTGGTGAATATTTGTAATGTATTTCAGACATCAAATGCTCTTCTTACCTCACACATTAGGGGGCATATGTTATAACCCTAAATTGCACCAGACATGCATACCTGGCATCAGGCCATCTTACTTGCTATCTTTGTCAAGGCATCACTGAAAAGCTCTTCTAAAAATCATATTTTTGAAGGTGTATGCACACTACACCACTATTTCCCACGTACAGATTCTTGTTGAACCACTATAGCTCGTGTACACTCACAAAAGAATGAAAAATAGAAAGCGGCAGAAAGGGATGATTTTAAGAATGGAAAATTATTTTAAAATGTAGAAACCTTGGTGAATCTTACTAATCCTTCATATGTCAACTATAAATGTTTGGCGATATTTTTGTAAAAATATTCAAATTTCTAAGTATCTTATATAGCTTTTATAAAATTTTGGTGATTTTTAAGGTAAAATAATTTTATCGTATAGAATTTGGGCGAATTATTTTTAAAATAGTGAATCTCGTTTTTGGAAACACCATGGAAAATTAGCCCATGAGAGAAATTTAGCCCCTAAAATCATCCCTGGCAGCAGAAGAATACAGACTTTCTGGTAAGTTTCCTAAACCATTTGACCACCCATAGTCGGTCACCCAACAGAATACCTATCTCTTTTTGGCCTATAAAAGAAGGGGTCTGGGTCCCATTCATAAAAGAAGCAAGAGAGTAAAGAAACTCTGCCCATTTCAGTATTCCCCCTTTGCCCCAATATTCTGCAGCCACATTGTGAGTTTGAGGAAAAATTTCATCTTCCTCCTTTGCAAATCCTTGCCATTCCCCTAGAGAGAATTGAAGAGGAGAAATATACGTGGAAGTAGTTGGTGCATGGTGAAGAGGACCCAGGACCGTTTTCGACGAGCATTTTTCGGTCTCATATTTTAAGTGACTCTTGTGATATTAATATAAAGAAATACTTTTTCCGTCCCACCAAATGTTGTCTTAAATCTTTATGATTTGTTTATATTTTTATTATGATGTCTAACCCACTAATCCTTATATAAAATGCATGCTTATAGTTTCTTGTTTGTCTTTTAGTATCCTCCCAAGGCCAACCTGCATTCACTAAACCGGATCCCTACTCAAGGTAGGCCTACCGAATCCCTAGGTTTTTCTTTCTATGTATGATTGTGGGGTTATGTCGGGATTTTTGTTAAAAGTAGGAGACTTTAGATGGTTAGCTCTGCCTACATTTTAGAACACTGGTGTAGTCCATAGATGGGTTTTCCCACTATAGTAGTTATTTCTATGTCTACTTTTTGGACTCTCCCCAAGAGTTTCAACTTAATCTAGACTTGTGTTAATGATCTGGATCCAGATCTTTAAAAAGCACTATTTTGTAATTTCTATCAAATCCAAGAAGAATTGGACAAGATCCATTTGTGTCACTTTTGTATACCTCCTTTCTACAGATAAAACCCATAAGTTTCATCCCAATCCGATGTAATTTTATTTAGTTATGGACAAAATAACATTTTTTCCTTTGTTCAATCTATGTCATCAATCTCAGGTCGAAAGCAATCTGGATTGTTTTTCTATCATATATCGTCCATCGATGACTGACGTTCTCCTTTGGTGCACACAATAATTATGCAAACTTCCGAACGTACTGTCAGCCATCAGCCCAAATCCCCGACCACTGACTTGCACACAACTCCAAACCGGCCAAACTACTCATCAGTCGCCAGCCGTTAGCGATATTTGTTGGAAAATGGAACTCCCAACAACTTCATTCGATGCCCAACCATCATATCAACAGTGACCAATGATCCCCGATGGTTGTCTAAAACACTTCCTCAATTCATCTGACCCAACCGTTGGCCATCAGCCACTTCTGTTCGCTAATGTGGCATGACATGTCATCCTGAGGTGTCAACTTGGCTTATGTGGCATGACATGTGCATGCTGACATGGAATGACACGTGGATTTTGACATAATCATACTATTTCCCCCATCGGCCATCATCCAATTCTTTTGAATTACTAAACACTTTGCCAAATCGATCGATGCATGACTACGAGCACGTTGGTCATCGACAACTTCTCTTGCCTAATTTGAAACACTTTGCTAAATCAGTCGATCCCCAACCATTTTCTCATCAGTCATCAACAACTTTTGTCAGTGATTGAAAAAACTTTGGTGGATTCTTCCAACCACTAACCGTCAACAATCGGCAGTCAAACCTGTCTTATGGTTGAACCAAAATCTTCACCCTTTCGGCCAACCCGACCATTGATCGTCAACGTTTTCTCTTGGCAAATTCCAACACTTAGGAAATTTTCAACATTTTTGTTAACAAATAGAATTGTAGGTGTAAAAAAACATTTAGTTTTTTTTTTGAGTCATAGGTTACATAAGTCATAGGTTTTTATGTCCTCTTGTTATGGTCATAACTCAAAGCTTGATTTTGAATAAGATAAAGTTTGGTTCAACCCTGGTTTAAGACTATTGAGGTCATTTAATTAGACATCATGATAAGGTAAATGAAGTACCTATGAGTCACACCTTACATCATTACCTTGGCATGTCACACCTCCCAGTTTTACACAAGTCTCTCCTTGTCACCATCTATTCATTTAAATGTCAAGTCAAAGTCAGTTGTATGTGTTTCCAACACACCAGGAGAGTTCGCAGCGTACTCATAACTACCTCACGCATTCAATTGTTATCATTGCAGTTAAGGATCATGTCAAAGGATATTTCATTGTTTTCAACACCATATTTTAACCAACTTTTCAGGGATTATGTTACAGATCTACTAACAATTTCCTCTAAGTTTGCAATTCATATTTGAATTTGGTGTTGAGAACTGGTAAACAGGCACTGTGAACCTAGAGCTATAGACAGGACGTTGTGAACTAGATGAAGAGGAGCATTGGAGGTTGGATAGCTTGCAAACATATATTTTCAAATTCATAGACATCAACATCAAGCCTAGGTCTACCAGGTACTCCTTGAGGGTTTCCATGATATTTAAAGGTTGAGAGAAGGGTTTTTGTTGGTTTATCTATCGACGCTTCGAACTCTCCAATTCTTTTGCTGACAGACTTCAAACTCACCTCCATTTTTTTTTAAACCTTACCCACTAGTCCTGGCTTCCTTTTGACCTCATCCATCTTTCCCACTACTAAGAATTCACCTGTCTCAGTGAATTTCCCCACAACGCTATGAACTAGTTATTCTGGCGCTACAAACTAGGCACTGCGAACCCTCTGTTCGAAGACTGTTGAAACCTTCATCTTCTTCATCTTTTGAAATTCATCCTTAAAAGAGTGAATTTTACCCCTATCCAATTTGAAATGTGTGGTTGATCATTTTTTGAGGTAGGCTTAAAGTTGCACATGCTATTAATGTTGTTAACCAATTTTTATGCTAATGAAAGACTTGTTAGTTGTTTTTCCTTGTCCCTTTTATTATAACTCTTAATTGTTTTTCCTTATCCCTCATGTTTGAAGAATTCCATATCTCATTACTAAGTGTTTATAGAGTTAGGTGTATAAAATCTTTGTACAAGGTCAACATATTACAGTTATGTCATCAAAACCCTAATTTCTTGTATTCCATGTTTTCACACATCTAACTGTCATTAAAACTTATATAAAATATTTCTTCTAGTAGCAGTTACGGATATTCGACAACATAAGGAGACTCACAAGGGATGAGAGATTGTAAGGACAAAAGCCTATGATATGTGGCTCCTTGAATCTGAACCTTTGTTTAGGGAAGTCTTTCAGGGGGTAGGTTGCATTAATTTTTGTCAAAAGATGCAGAGGGGGCATCCAGAGGTGGCCAGAGAGTTTTCACTCAACTTTAATGGGACTAAAACCAAAGTGGGGGTGTTAGATTTTGAGTTTTCAGAACATTCCATCTCTGTTGCAATAGAGATACCCAACATTCGAGAAAAGTGCTTCAAGGCTATGTCATTAAATGCTTCCTTCTCTAACGAATTCCTTAAACCATAGTATCAGGAGGAAAACTTGTCCATGTAAATGTGTTGAAGCTACATAGACTAGATCTAGCTAGAAAATAGATCTAGAAAATACTACACACATTTGCAGAGAGAAATTGAGAAAGAAGAAGAAAGAGAGAAAAAATGGAAGAATTCTCATTAATCATTTTCCACACTCAAAGAGTGAATAATTTACAATAGATATAGGATACATGAGCAACTAATGCACCATAGTAGTGATATAGCAAGATCTAGACACTCACTGATAGACACTGGAGTGAATTGTCACCTAGTCCTAGTTAACTGATCCATGCAATCATCAGTTGATTGAGACACATGTGTGGAAGTGAGAGAGATACATGCAACTCTTGGTGATAAAACTGAGGTTTCCATGCATGAGTGACTTCCACTAGTCTAACTGAGTGTAATGGAATCTTAACTAAAGAGGAACGTCCTATTTTGTAGGGAAATATTCCCTAGAGAGAATATTTTCATCTAATGAATTGTTCTCAACATTGGACTGTAAAACTTTGGAAAATAATTATATGTGAGTGTGTAATATCTACAACACCCCCTTTGAACACTACTAGGGTGTACATGATGAATGGGTCCCAGAAACAAAGGGCATGTTAGGTACCCATTGTACAATGAATATAAGAATGAAACATTGAAAAAACAAGGAAAGAGTGAAAACCTCGTGGGAAAACCCCCCCTTCAAATTACAATCCATAAAAAAATAAAAATGAGAAGGAACAAAAAGAAATTGCTAAGCCACTATGTCCTTCACTCCAAGAAGACCTCGCAACTGTGTAAATTTGTGATCGTTGAAGATTTTTTTGAATATGTAGATGTATGCATAGATATCATGAAGTAGATGCACCATTGAGATATCCACACATATCCACTTTCTCTTCTTGTAATGAAGAACATCCAAATAAAGTTTGGATGAAATTTTGAAAACCACGCGACCGTTTCTGAAAAAACATTGAAATTTTGTTGATTTTAAAATGATCATAACTTCACTTCCTGAACTCTGTTTCGGACGATTTGTTTTTTGAAATTGGATATTTTTCCAAGAGAAATTCAAATATCCAATTTAGTTCTGCAAATTTTGCTCAGAAACTATTAGAAAATAGTCTGATGTGCATGACTCCCTTTTTGTCTCCTAATATGAATTCATTGCGCATGGAAAACTATCTGCATGTGATCCCTGAGATGCATGCCATATATATTCCACATGAAATTCAGAAAAAAAAAATCTGAAATGGAGTATACATCATCTTCAATTAATGGAATACAAATTTGTGCAAATACTTTTGTAGAAGACTCTTCGTAATAAGAGGCTTAATCTTCTAATGACTTATCTTTTGGCTCTATCTGTTCAATCTCCTGCATGAAATCTTCACAATCTTCTTTATTCCCAAATAGAACCTCCAATATGGTCCATAATTCATTTGGAGTTGATTCTTGTGATTCTTCATATACTTGATGGAAAAGTTTGGGAAAAACAGACGTGCAAATACATCCTATGGTCATATTTGGTCTATTGAGAATGTCATTTTTCTCATCAACAGAATTAGGCTCGACTTTTGTCGTCATAGTTATTTGGTACAACCCTCTGCATCTGAGCTGAAGAGGAATTTTTTTCTTCCATTCCAAATAGTTATGAGGTGTGAGAAGTATTGTCGGTGAATAATCCATCTTTTCTACGTTCTTCAATCTTTAGTACCTACAAAAATAATTTGGTGTATATTTTTCATAGCAGTCTGTCAGCTTTGATACCATGTAAATGTGTTGAACTTGCATAGAATAGATCTAGCTAGAAAATACTACACACATTTGCAGAGAGAAATTGAGAAAGAAGAAGAAAGAGAGAAAAAATGGAAGAATTCTCATTAACCGCTTCCCACACTCAAAGAGTGAATATTTTACAATAGATATAGGATACATGAGTAACTAATGCACCATAGTAGTGATATAGAGAGATATAGACACTCACTGAAAGACACTGGAGTGAACTGCCACCTATTCCTAGTTAATTTATCCATGCAATCATCAGTTGATTGAGACACATGTGTGGAAGTGAGAGAGATACATGCAACTCTTGGTGATAAAACTAAGGTTTCCATGCATGAGTGACTTACACTAGTATAACTGAGTGTAATTGACTCTTAACTAACGATGAACGTCCTATTTTGTAGGGAGATATTCTCTAGAGAGAGTATTTTCATCTAAGGAATCGTTCTCAACATTGAACTATAAAACTTAGGAAAATAATTATATGTGAGTGTGTAATTTATCCAACAATCCAAAGGGGTACCTAGAAGCCACATACTTGAAGGTTTTGATAAGATACTAAATGTTATCCAGAGGTATTTCACCTATGAGGGAAGGCTTAACATGGTTGATCCAGATTTTATGAGCAGAACAAAATGAATACAGATTATTAAAATATTATTAACACAAAATAACAGATATACAGTAAAATTGGTTTTATATTCAATAAGCAGAAACTGTAAAATGCAGCGGAAAACAATCTTGCTGGAATGATGGTGGCTTATCTCTGAGAAGAGATGTGACGGTTGCGCTCATTCACAAGAAGATGGTTACAATGAGGCTCTAAAGGAATTTTTCAATACAAGAATTTCAAAAACCCTAGACATCCAAAAACCTAACCCTCTGAGATGAAGCACCAAAAGTCATGTGGGTCGCATTTGGGTAAGTTAGTACATCAACTTCATGGGGTCATAAATTTTGCATATGATCTTCATTTTAGGTGCATGATAGCTTGTTGGAAAGGTCTAACCAAGAAGAACAATTTTTGACTAGCCCAGGGTAGTTCCTTCATCAATCCCCAAAGCCCCAAATCCCCAAAAACGTTGTTTAGGGCCTCAAAACGACCCCAGAAGTTTGGAACCCGAAAAACTATTGAAAAACTGTCAAGGTGGAAAATTGTTTTTCAAGCCAGTGGAATAGGTGGATGGCCACCTATATCCACCTAGATCAATCCTCCCTCCTTAGGAATAAATGGTCTCCATTACATTGAGTTCCCCCATCAGATCAATAAATGTCTATTGAATTTGGCCCCGAGTGAGCCACTTGACTTGGTGTAGGAGATGCCCTTCTTTGACGACTCAATAAAGCTAGATCCTTTGTTGTCGACTTCCCTTGATATGTGTGTCCACAATATTATCACTGGATTCCTATTGCTTGCAGTCAGGGTTGAGATATGTTGGTGTCAACTTCTCTGCTATCTCTGAGGTGTCCAATAATGGTGGGAAATATGGCTGAAGGAGATCCATGTTGAAGACTAGATGCAAACCAAGGAAGGGGGGAATGTTGAGCTCAAAACCATTGTCACCCATGGCCTTGGTGATGGTGTACGACCCATAACAGAATGGGTGAAGCCTTCAATGGGGCCATGTAAGGATTTCTTTCTACAAATGCAACCAAACTTTTTCGCCCACCTGAAACTTATGTGGCACTCAATGTTGATCATGGTGTTGTTTGTACTTGGCATTATACTTCTGTAGAATATCATGAACTTGTTGGTGGATGTGTTGGATCTTATTAATGAACTAAGTGGCTTTGTCAAATTCTGGTAGAGCAGGGGACGATTCGTTCGAGGTGGTTGCCAGGGGTAGTGCAACATCCATGGGGCCCAATGGTTGGAAACCCAACCCCACTTGAAAGGATTTGTGCCCATTTGAGCTATGCAAGGCTCAGTTGTAGCTATGATGGACATAGGGAAGACTCTCATCCCATGTGCAAGGGTGTTTTGAATTGTACATGCGCAAGATATGTACAACCATCTGATTGACGAAGTTATATTGGCCATCTGTCTAGGGGTGGAAGGCAGTGGATTTGGTGAGCTTGTTATCCAGCAGTGACCAAAGGCTCGACCAGAATGATCTGAGGAACTGACTGTCATGGTTTGAGATAATGGTTTGTGGGATCCCAAAATGTACCCATACTCGTTCAAATAAGATCTTGGCAGTGGCTTCTGCTGTGATGTTCTTCTTTTACGCAGCTAGAATCGTCACCTTGGAAAAGCGATAAACAACCACAAAAACACAGTCATTGTCGTTCTTAGTGGATGGGAGGCCCGAAATGTAGTCCATTGAGATGGATTCCCATGGCCTGTTAGGAGTAGGCAGAGGGGTTTATAGGCCCTCTCTCTTAGTGGTTTATTTGGCAATAGCACAGGTGGTGCAGGACCTAATATACTTGTCGACATCTTGTCGAAGTGTTGTCCAGTAAAAATGTTTCTGAAGCACTGCCACTATCTTTTCGACGCCAAAGTGTCCTGCCACCCGACTATAGTGAGATTCCCAAATCATCTTCATTCGCTCGCTTGATGGAATGCATATATGGCCTAGATGGCACAATAGCCCATCCTGAAGATGGAAATTAGTGACCACTGAGTTGGCAACCAACATTTGGTAGGTGGTGGAGAATTCAGGGTATGTCTCATAGTGGTGGGGCCATCTAGAGGTCTCGTGGCTGCAAGAGTCTAGCACTGTGGTGAGTGTTGCAACTAGAGGTAGGCCGAGGAAGTCAACAAATCGGTTGGTACTTCTTTTTTCATACTTTATGTTGAGGTGGAACTGTTGTAATTATGTTGACCACTTATGATGGTGATCATTCTGCAATTTTTCTTGGGTCTACATGAACTATAGTGGCTTGTGATCAGTGTGGCTGATTGTCTCCTTCCCAAGAATGCAATGTCTCCACTGGAGGTAGGCTTCCATAATGGAGTACATTTTTTTTTTGTAAGTAGGGTACTTACGGACAACATCTGATAGTGTCTCACTATGATATGCCATAGGGTGGACGTATTGAGTGAGAACGGCGCCCACAACATAGTCTGAAGGATCTTTCTCGATCTCAAATGGATGTTGTAGGTCCGGTAATGAAAGTATCAGGGATGAGAAAAAAAAATTCTTCAATTCATCGAAGGCTTGTTGTTGGGATAGGCCCCACACAATTTTTTCCTTACTGCCACCCCTAGTTACTTGGCTGAGGGCCCATGCGATATTAGAGAATCCCAGCACAAACCTGCGATAGAAATTGGTGAGGCCCAAGAAGCTTTGAAGTTCAGTGAGTGTGGTTGGGGTTGGCCAGTTATGGATGACCTGGATCTTGGCTAGATACACATGCACACCATGTTGATCAACAATGTAGCCTAAGTAATGGACCATGTTGATGTCGAAGGACCATTTTTCCAAGTTTGCATATAGTTTGTGTTGTTGCAGGGTGTGCAAAACATGTTGAATATGTTGCAAGTGTTTTGCCCAAGTCTTGTTGTAGATGAGGATGTCATCCAGATACACCACTACAAAAGTATTGGTAAAAGTTCATAGGATATCATCCATCATCCTCATAAAAATTGTTGGAACATTTGTCAAACCAAAGGGCATGACCATCCATTCAAAAAGACCTTATTTTGACTTGAAGGCAGTCTTCCATACATCTATCTGTTCTATCAGGACCTGGTGGTAGCCAAACTTCAGATCAATCTTACTAAAGTATTTGGCCCCCGTGAGCTGATTAAGGAGGTCATCGATTCGAGGAATCGGGTACCGGTTTCAGATTGTGATTTTATTCAGATCCCTCTAATCAATGCAGAGTCATCAAGTCCCATATTTCTTCTACACCAGCACGATTGGGCTCCCACAAGGTGATGAGATGGGACAGATGTGCCCCTTGTGGAGCAGTTCTTGGATCTGCCTCTTGATATCCTCATTTTCTAACAAAGAGCGAAGGTAGACTGACCCATTGGGTAGCGGTGCGCCTGAGGTCAGATTGATGGGATGCTTGACCTGGCAGTGCAGAAGTACCCCAGTAGGAGAGGAGAATATATCTAAGTATTCTTCCATGACCTTATCCACTTGCTTCTTTTGTGTGGAGAGATCGGTTGCGGAGGCCATGGATGTGGTTGCAATCTTTCGCTCACTCTGAGAGTGAATCACAAAGAAGAAAAATTTCCCAGTCTAAGAGATGACCTTCCTCCATTGCTTGGCAGAGATCAAGGAAATATAACTAGGAGGGACTGCCTCGGGTATCCTGTACAATTTCCTATTCAAAGTAATAATAACACTACAAGGCCTAGACTCATATACAGCATGGCATTTCCATAAATAAGGTTGGCCCAAAAGAACATTACAAACTTAGAGAGGAGAAACATCACACAATACCTCATCTTTGAAGGGCTTGATTCTGTATGACAGTCAACATTGTTGGTTGACGCGGAGATCGCTTCCTTGACAGAGCCATCCAATGGTGTAGGGTTGTGGGTGCAGCATTATCGGTAGGGCCAACCGCTTGACGACCTTTACTAATATAAGGTTCTTGTGGCTACCACTATCAATGATGAAGTGCAGTGGGGTTCCTTTTACCCACATCTATGAATGTGTAATGTCCACCACCTCTTAGAGAGGTAATGAGGAGACTCAGTGGCCTGGGCACCCCCACTAGGTCATAGTCTCACACTAAAGGGGGGAAAAGTCAAGAAGTTAAAAGTTATATTTTTAAGTTGA
>JZKD02S1734669.1:40126-52300 GCA_000966675.3 Picea glauca
AAATGCCCTCACCTGCTGACTGTGCAGTCCCAGACTCTAGACCCCTGAGAGGAGCTCTTCTCACCACAGGAGGGGATGACTGCCCCACCCAAGCTGAAAAGCTGCCAATCAAGCCTGCGACTGTCACCAATACAGCACGCGTGCAAACGCGTGCTGAGCTTCTACAGCGCGCAGGTACCCGCGGTCTAGACTTCAACAGGCTGCAGGTCTGTATATAAACTAAGATAAAATCACACACAGACAGTCTAGTCCTGAAAAAGTCTTCTGGCCTTAACAACCAAAGCCTCTAAAAGGCTTAGATGTTATCACTTTAACAGAAAAGAAAGATTTGCAAAAAGAAAAACCCACGTAAAGAAAAACAACACAATAAGACAGACTAAAACACAAGACAATGAATCAGTCAAGACCCAGACAGGATCCAGAAATCCCCCTGAGAAGATAAAATCCTGACAGGGAAGAGGAGACTGCCTCTCGAGCTTCCTGAAAGCTACACGCTACTGAAACTACTGCAGCACGCGGGCAAACGCGTGCTATAGAAAGTTATGGCGAGGGCACACGCGTGCAGGCCTTCTGCAGGCCGCGTGTACCTCTGTGTGTCCCGAGAATGAATGTCAATCGTCCGTCAAGGAAAACTGGTATTGATAACCAGGTTCCCTGCTAGCATTGATCTAACAGAAAAAAAAAATAAACAAAGAAATAGAGACTGAACTCTTTGAACTATCCAAAAGATCTTTAACCAAATCGGAAACCCTAAGAGTAAAATGTCCCCAGTGGAGTCACCAATTCTGTTGTGGGGTATTTTACCCTACGGACTAAAAAGCTAGGGCTTTAAACTTGTACGCAGATCATGACCCTTAAGACATAACTTTTAACCTTCTACCCGAGATCTCAACCCCTTTTCTCATGCACACATAGGAAGAATCAACTAACCTTTTTATCGATGGTTGAAGTAGATCCTCCATTGAGCCTTTATCCCCTTGCTGCTACTGCTCCTTCCACAAAGATTTCCTGCAATCAAGACAAAACTACACATGCATGCTATTGATCTACTAGGGGGTTAGAGGTTAAACACAAATCAAATATCGTAGATAAGACTCATGTATTCGGGACGGGAAAAGTATCTTTTTCATTAATCTCAATATGAACCAACTTACAATGATTTCTGAGCTCGGCCACCGTTCCTCAATCGTGATCCTGGGCTCCTCCTCTTCTTTGTCCTCCAACTGCTTTGCTTGAACTTCTCCTAAAGCTTGAGGAAAGGCTAAAGGGTTGGGACAATAATGGACTTGGCAATTTTGGCAGAGTTTCTTTGCTATGATTTTCCTCCTCCTGAATAGTACCTCTACCCCTCCTTTTATAGGCTAGAAGGATCTAGGGTTTTAGGCGAACTCTCGGCCATGCATGGCTGGGAGTTCCAGTTAACTGACAAAAATCTCTTCATCCCGGCGGAAACTTTCCTGATTTTTTGCTTTGTTAGGTAAATGCGGTCTGTAGTGGGCCAGCCAGCGTTCACACACGTGCTGCAGAAGGCCTGACAGTGTCCCAACGAGCTCAGTGCTAAGTTAGGGCGCGGATTACTTGATTTAGGAGGTTTTTTGAAGAGTCTGTTCAGCATGGATTTGGCAAGGAAAGGCAATGAGTAGGCCTGATGCCAGGTAAGCAGGGATAGTGCAAGTTAGGGTTATAACAGTCTGTCACAAAAACAAAGAGTTGAGTATATCAAACTATTACAGAATTTGTTGATGTCTTTGCTTGGAATTATGAGGATTTGCAAGCTTATGATACAAGAATTATTGAGCATAAAATACCCTTGAAGGATGATATCAAAACATTTAGATAGAAACTAAGGAAGATCAATCCTCTGTTGCTTCCCACCATGGAGAATGAGGTCAAAAAATTGCTTGATGCTCAAATCATTATACCTTTGAGGTATTCTGAGTGGATAGATAATCTAGTCCCTGTTAGGAAAAAGAATGGAGAAATCAAACTTTGTGTTGATTTCAGAAATTTAAACAGGTGTTCTAGGAAAGATAATTACCCCTTGCCTAATATGGAGAATATTTTGCAAAGGGTGGCATGCTCAGCAAGGATGTCCATGATTGATGGTTTTTTAGGATAAAATAATATTTCTATTTTACCTGAAGAAAGGGAGAAGACAACATTCACCACTCCTTGGGGTACATTCATGTATGCCAAGATGCCCTTTGGTCACATGAATGCAGGGGAAAATTTCCAGTGTGCAATGGATATTGATTTTATTGGATAAAAGGATAAGAGTGTGATGATCTACTTGGATGATATCACAATGATTTAAAAATCTGATCAAGAGCATTATCAGCATTTGGTGAAGGTGTTCCTGAAATGAAGAAAATATGGGTTGTCACTTAATCCCAAGAAGTCCCTTTTTGCTATGAAGGAAGGTAAGTTGTTGGGACATATTGTCTCAGTTGAAGGGGTAAAAATTGACCCAAGTAGAGTATAGGCTATTAAAATTGTCTCTCCCAAGGTCTAAGAAAGGAATTTAGTCCTTCCTAGGTAAGATAAACTTCTTTAGAAGATTCATATCCATTTTTTCTAAGTTGGTCAAATTTATCACATCCATGTTGAGAAAAGGGAATGAGGTAAAATGGACACTTGAAGATAGGAATTATTTTGAGAAAATTAAACAAGCACTGGCTGAGGCACCTATTCTTATTAGTCTTGATTATTCAAAAGAATTTATGATGTTTCCGTTTGCCTCAAATGATACATTAGTTGTTGTCCTCCTTCAGAAAAACTCAGATGGAATGGAGCAACCTATTTATTTTTTCAAAAGAGCTTTGAGAGATGTTGAATTCAGATATGATATCATGGAGAAGAAAGATTATTCTTTGGTCAAAGCCCTCAAATATTTCAGAGTATATGTTTTGCATTCCAAAATTATTGCTTATGTCCCTTCAAGCTCTGTAAAAAAAAATTTGATTCATCTTGACATAGATGGAAAAAGGAGTAAGTGGGTTGCTAAAAGTATGGAGTTTGATCTTGAGATGAAACCTACCAAGTTAGTGAAAGGACAAGGTTTAGCTAGATTATTAGTTGAACCAAATTGTAAGGCACTTGGGGTTAATTTCATGAATGTTAATTATTAAAATCAGAAAATTGATATTCCTAGCAGCAGCTCACATATCAACCCAAAGTTGACAGAGTGTAGTTGGTACAAGGACCTCATCCATTTATTGCAAACATTGTAGCCTCCTACTCGACTTGAGAAGACAAGGTGAGGGATTTAAAGCTTAAATAAATCAGGTATTGCATTGTTGATCATGTTCTATATTGGAAATAACTTGTAGGGCTCTTTTAAGATGCTTGGATCCAGAAGAGGAAAAACAAACCATGATTGGTTTTCATGATATCCTATGTGGAGGTCATCATTTTTGGAGGACTACATCATACAAAATTATTAGAGTTGGGTACTTCTTTCCTAGTTTATTTATTGATGTGTGTGTAAAGATCAAGACCTATGATAAATGTCAGAAACTCTCAGGCAAGCAGCAGCTAAAATTGTTTCCTCTTAAGCCTATAGTGGCATCTGGTCCTTTCCAACAATGGGTATTAGACTTCATTAGAGAAATCCATCCGGCTTCAAGTGGTCAGCATCGTTGGATTTTGAATGCCACTGATTACTTCACCAAAAGGATATAAGTCATTCCCACAATAAATGAAACACATAAATTAGTCATTGGCTTCTTGGAAGACATCTTGTCAAGGTTTGGTTTTCCTAACAATATTATTACTGATAATGTTGTAGCTTTTAAGGTTGAACCTCTAGTGAGGCTTTGTGAAAAGTTTGGTATTCAACTTATTCACTCTACTCCATACTACCCTCAAGGTAATGGCTTAGTAGAATACTCCAAAAAAATCCTAGTAAAGATAATCAGAGAGTTGTTGGAGGATAACAAAAATTCATGGGATTCAAAAATGAAGTTTTCTCTATGGGCATATAGAGTAACTACCAAGAGATCAATTGGAACTACTCCTTTTCAGCTAGTCTATGGAACTGAAGTTGTTTTTCCTACTCAATTATCCTTATCTGTGGAAAATTTTCTTCAATACCAACCAGAAGAACCAGATGAGATGATCAGAAGAATGCATCAGCTAGTAGAAGTACAATAAGCCAAGGAGCATCTCTTTGATAAAGCACAAAGCGATCAGCAGAGAATCAAAGAAGATTTTGACAAGAAGGTAAAGAAGGAATATTTATAGCTGGGAGAACTGGTGCTCAAATGGGATGCACAAAGGCAAGATAAGGGTAAACATGGTAAATTTTACACCTTGTGGATTGGTCCTTTCAAGATTTATGAAGTTTTGCAAAATAACACTTTTAAATTGCAAAGCTTGGAAGATATTGAATTTTCTAGTGGCCCAGTTAATGGCATTTTCTGAAGAAATAATTTTCCTAAATCCATGAGTGGCTTCCTTTCATTGTAAATATCAGTCTTTAGTTAGTTTTATTTGATTTCAATAATGACTCATAGCCCATGTATAAAGCATTGGAACTGCATGTTCTTGGAAGCTCACAGGGAGCATGCCATCCCCTATGGAGCCAAATGTTAATACATAGAATTGTAGGGGTCAAAAAATCATTTTAGTTTTGTTTTTTGAGTCATAGGTTTTAATGTCTTCTTTTTATGGTCATAACTCAAAGTTTGATTTTGAATAAGCTAAAGTTTGGTTCAACCCTGGTTTAAGAGTCTTGCGGTCATTTAATTAGACATCATGATAAGGTAAATAAATTCCCTATGAGTCACACCTTACATCATTACCTTGACTTGTCAAACCTCCCAGTTGTACACAAGTTTCTCCTTGTCACCATCTATCTATTTAAATGTCAAGTCAAAGTCATTTGTATGTGCTTCCAACTCACCAGGAGAGTTCGCAACGTACTCAGAAGTACCTCGTGCATTCAATTGTTATCATTGCAGTTAAGGATCATGTCAAAGGATATTTCATTGTTTTCAACACCATATTTTAACCAACATTTTATGGATTATGTCATAGATCTCCTAACAGTTTCCTTGAAGTGTGCAATTCATGTTTGAATTTAGCGTTGCGAACTGGTACACAAGCGATGTGAACCTAGTGTTGCAGACAAGACATTGCGAACTGGTTGAAGAGGAGCGTTGGAGGTTAGATAGCTTGCAAACATATATTTTCAAATTCATAGACATCAACATCAAGCCTAGGTATATCAGGTACTCCTTGAGGGTTTCCATGTTGTTTAAAGGTTGAGACAAGGGTTTTTGTTGGTTTATCTATCAGCATTGTCAACTGTCCAATTATTTTCCTGACATAACTAAAACTCACCTCCATTGTGTTTTAAACCTTTCCCACTAGTACTGGCTACCTTTTGACCTCATCCATCTTTCCCACGACTAAGAATTCACCTGTCTCACTGAATTTCCCCACAACACTACAAATTGGTTATTCTGGTGTTGCGAACTAGGTGTTACCAACAGGGCATTGTGAACCCTCTGTTCCAGGACTACTGAAACCTTCATCTTCTGCATCTTCTGAAATTCATCCTAATGAGTGAATTTTACCCCTATCCAATTTGAAATGTGTTTTTTATCATCTGTTGAAGCAGAGTTAAAGTTGCACATGCTATTAATGTTGTTAACCAATTTTAATGTTGATGAAAGACTTGTTTAGTAGAGATTTATCTTTTATCTCCCTTTTATTATAACTCTCAGTTGTTTTTCCTTTTTGCTCATGTTTGAAGAATTCATTGTCTCATTCCTAAATGTGTATATATTTAGGTGTATAAAATCTATGTGCAAGGTCATCCTATTGAAAATAGTTCTATCATAAAAACCCTAATTTCTTGTATTCCCTTTTTTCACACATCTAGTTGTCATTAAAAATTTTAGAAAATATTTCTTCTAGCAACAGTTATGGATATTCAAAAACATAAGAACACTCACAAGGGAGGGGACATTGTAAGGATAGAACCCTATCATATCAAGCTCCTTGAATCTGAACCTTTTTTCAGAGAAGCCTTTCATAGGGTGCCTTGCATTAATTTATGTCAAAAGATGCAGAGGGGGCATCCAGAGGTGGCCAGAGAGTTTTCACTCAAATTTAATGGGACTAAAACAAAAGTGGGGATGTTAGAGTTTGAGGTTTCGAAACATTCCATCTGTGTTGCAATAGAGATAACCAACACTAGAAAAAAGTGGTTCAAGGATATGTCACAAAATGCTTCCTTCTCCAAGGAATTCCTTAAACCAGAGTATTAGGAGGACAAATTGTCTAAAGGGGTACCTAGAAGCCACATGCTTGAAGGTTTTGATAAGATGTTGAAGTTTATCCAGAGGTATTTCACATGTGAGAGTAGGTTTAACATGGTATACCAATACCACATCAGGTCATTGTTACACTTCGTAGGGAAAGAAGTCGTGAACCTCTCATTTTATCTTTTTAGAAGTATTGGTAAGATGTCTGACAAAGTTCAATCCATGTCAAAGCAAGTAGAGACCAGTCTATTTCACTCTAGCCTTATTAATATGTTAGTGGTGGAAGAGTTAATAAAGAAAAACACCGATTGGGAAACATTCCTCCCTTCATCACAGTTTTAGTTAAATATTTCCCCCACTCCACGATCCAAGATACAAATTCCTACTCCTATTGAGAGGACTGTGTATTCAGAGGTTATCAAGAAGAAAAGGAGTATTGTGACTGATAAATATGACATAGCCACAAATGAACAAGAAACATGATGACCTTCACAACCTTTACAAATAAAATATTCACCCATGGAAGATCGTATTCCTATGGAGGTTCCTTCAAGCAAACCCAAAGTCCTGAGAGGAAGAAATATTGTTTTTCCCTCACCCATTGGTGTAGACAAAGTTAAACCCATGAGGCCTTTTACTAGAGCAGTAGCCAAGTGAAATGTCCCTATGAAGGATGATGCAATAGAGACTTCATCCCAGAGGAAAGGTAAATCTAAATATTTTGAGAAGCCCATTGAAATTGTTGATATCACTACTCATCAACATGAAAGCAATCCCACCTTTGAGAGGCCCAAGAGGTAGCTCAAGGAAGCAAGAGTTGAAGTTGATAAATTGAAGAAGGAAGACTTGTATTCTATGAATAAGCTTAATGGGTTGATGGGCATGTACCATGAGACTATTGACAAGGCCATTTTCTTGACTAAAATATTTATACCACTTCACATAAAGCTCGGAAATATTTATAGGAAGAACATATCTCATCAAGCTCAAATTAGGAAATTGAAGGAAGAACTACAACCTGTTAAAGAAGAATTGGCCAAGATAAAACTGGACATGTTGGACAAGGTTGCTACCAGGTGAAGCTCCATAATTAAAAAATGAATATATTAATCCTCCATAACCAACATCAATTTGGGTTAAATTTATTGTTTCATGCATTTTACAACATTTTGGTGATCGCTATGTTTTGTAAACAATGATTATCAGTTTTGGTTCTTTCCTTTAATAAAGATTATGAAGTTTACAACATTTTTGGACATTTAATATAGTTTTGGGATGTTTAATACTTTGGTATAATCAAACAATCCACTACAGGAAAGTTCACAACATGTGGCGCTCTGAACTAGTTGTTTCAGGACAGTTTGTTGGGAGGCCAATTTCTAGTTGAAGGGCCAATTTCTCTTAAGGTCAATTTATAGTTGGGACGCCACCTTCCTAAAGAGGATGCACTCAAATGGACACATCATCATCCTTTAAAAATATGTTTCAAACGTTGCCAACATCATCCTGGAAAATAGCAATTTGTTTCTTTTATATTGTACACTTATTGCCATGCTTTCCTTAAGCACGGGGATCCTATGAGGAAGTTGTTATTCAAATTGTAAATTTGTGAATGATAGTTTAGGATATTAAAAAAGCATTATAATACTGAGGAGGGGTTCGAATGGTGTGAGAGAGGAAACATATTTTGATATTTTCTATGTAGCAGAGAGCTTCTCCTATTGTATGGGCCAGACCTAAGACACTTTGGATAATGGAAATCAATCTAGTTTCTTATCATCTTTTTTCTATATTACTTTGATTACAGTCTGTTGAATGATTCATCAGGTTGATTATATCTATGTTTCAATAAAAGATCTATTGTGATATTGTTTGAAAATATATCAGAGTCTTTCTATTTGTTTTAATAGGTTCTTAGTTCATAAATTCTTCTTCATATGTGTGTCAGTATTACCAGATGTAAATGATATACATATTATACATTTCTTATCAAGTCTTCCACCTACTTACTTTATCTTGTAAAAAACCTAATTTGAAGTTATTCAAGTCCTTATTTGTTGGTGTATATTGTATGGAGTTATCTATGATTGACATTCTTTTCTGATTTTTCCATCCATTTGCCACTTTTATAAAAAATTATCTTTCACATTCTGATGAGTATTGGGCTTTCACTTACAACAATCTAAGTGTGACTTTTAGTGGTAACAATTTCAACATTTATCTAATTGATCTAGATCGTCGATCTAATCCCTTTCACAACCCTCGATTTAATCCTAGCCATTGATCTCATCAACCTTTCAAATGGTTGAATCTTTATAAAAAATAAAAAAAAATTATCAAGGCGAATCTTGGCCATTGATCTTGAGATCAAATGTGATCTCGACCATTGATTCGTCAAATTTCCTGCAACTCTACAGGTAGCCATTAAAACTTGAATTTTGACCATTCCAGGTAGAATTTTGATCTGCAACTTCACTGCTCTATTCCATTAACCCTCTTAAATCACCCAAAGTCATTAAAACTTGGATTTCACTCAAAAAATTGGAGATTTCTCTCTAAAATATTTGTTTTTCCCCAAACTCATCACAGACAAAATCTGCAACAAAGAATTCTACGAATCCATATCCATCTTGGACCATACAATCCTGGTGTTTGAAATAGAGTTTGGATACCATAATGTAATGTACCCCAGCCCATTTGATGGACATTACAGTGCGTAATACACATAAAAACGAAATTTTATGCTAACTAAATTACATTCATTTATAGTTAGCTCATTTCTTGTAGCTTTCATCTATGAATTAAACATATTTAACTATTGTCCATTGTAATTACACTTATGCATCTACAACATATTAAATAGGAATGCATGTAGCTAATAAACATCATTACAGAAGTATATAAATCATTATCAAATACAAAGAGTTCATGCACAACAATAACACCTGTAAATAACTCAGCAACAAGATAAAACACTTATCTTTAAACAAGAATTGTGCAACCAGCTGCTTGGGACGAACGTTCCACCCAACCATAGACTAAATTTTCCAATTCTCAATAGCCATTCACTCCCAAGTTGAGTCTAGTAATCCAAAAAATAGGTTGTTCTCTCACAGCCTACTCACAACTCATAAACTCACAACCCAACTAGTATTCTCCTCCAGCTATCCTAATTTTCCACTAGCTCTCTTCCTCTTGACCTTCCCAACCCAAGGAATGTACCCCTTCACTGATATCAGTCCCTCAGGTGTCTCATTCATTTATTAGGGTCTCTCTGGAATAGGTAACTGGGAATCTCTTAGATGGGAACTCAAGGGAACTTTCTACTAGGAAAACTATCAACAAACAAACGACAAACAATTGTTGATTTAGTGCAACTCACATGGGAGTTCACTCTTCAGGCTTGAAAACCTGGGTCTTCAATTTCCATCTCCAAATTTTCTCCAATATTCTCCATCTTTCTCTATAATTCGCCCTCCATGGCTACACTATCTTCCATCTTTGTTTCTTCCTCTCTACTTGCTCCTCGTGCACCAAAATTCAATGTGTAAAAACTATTGTCCCAAACGATACAAATTTCCTCCCTTTGGATTTCCTTTCTTGACTCACACTCTTCCCCAAGTTGATTGTACTCAACCCCCATGTTCCCAATAAATTTGGGATGTGACCACTCACACCCACCCACTTGCATGTATTCAATGATTGGCTTTGGGAACACTCAAACAGAAATTGGAAGATTCATATACAATTCGCAAGTTTAGGAAAATGGGTTAAATTAATATAGATGGGTATTTCCCCCTTGGACCCCTCTTGGCCATTATCCTAGACACTCCCTTCTCTTGTGGATTAATTCAACCCCCATATATTTTCCATGTCCCCTTAGCAGTTGGAATCACATTTTTATTATTAAAAAAGGGAAATACAATTCGCATATTACATCGCTTTGGCCATATCCACACATTATATCTACATAAGCATTAATTAAACCATGGATTATAGTGGGGATGTTACAACACATATGAGAGAAGGAAGGTCGCATGCATGAGGGTTTTCAGTCCACACGAGTGAGCATTTTCAAGACACATGTGAAGGATTTTCTAGGGAGGTATAGCAGGTTCATACAACTGATGTCAGGAATCATACAACTGACATCAGTAGTCCGTATAGGTGGCAAATGTAGAAAATTTTAGAAAGAATATTTTCCAAAATTTGGCTGAGGTTTGGTTTGTTGATTTTATTTTTTCAAAGGACAAGGTTGTTCTCGATTTTTGGTGTAATTGTGACAGCTGGGAGGGCTGTTTTTTCCCTCATAATTTCTTAATTCAATAAAGTTACAAAACATAAATTGTGTGTCTCATGTGTGTTGATGATTCATCTTTGATTTTGTTGTTTATGCTGCTATATTTTTTTATTCAATAATTTTAGTGTAAAATTGTTCAGTGATAACAACTAAGGTTTATTGTTGCATCACTAGGAAGTAATTTTCAGATCTGAAATTAGTCACATCAGGTTACATGTGAAAATTGACAATTATCTTTTATTATTTTTTTATTATAAATTTCCCACCCACTAACCAAGGAGCCAGTTGAAGTTCCCTTTGCAAATGGAGGCTATGCATCCCTAAAAGAGATTCAACCCCATTCCTCTAGGATAAGTAGTGTAACCAATTTCATTATATTTTTTATTCCACTCCATAAGTGTCACAACATCCGATTCGAAGGCTAAAGATGGATAACTATTATAACCTTAATTTTAACCCTACAATGTCAAGAAAGACATAGGAGAAGATGACGACTGGGACACACTCTTCTTCTTATGATTCAGTCAATTTTTTACGATGGTCGCTCGTCATTTTTCCATGATAGAAATACAAGTCTCTAGTCACACATATGAAAACCCATGACTTGTCACCAGTTTACAGTGTGCAAAGAGAGAACTCCCTTGTAACCTTCTAGATTCAAATTTTTTTGAGGAGGTAAGAGATGGATGATTTGGTTATTCATGGAAATATCCTCGGAACTCTTAACATTCAAGTCTCCATTGGTTTATAGAATATCTAGAATCTATCCCAAGCCTCTTACAAGAATCTATAGAAGGAAGGCCTATCTTGAGCATGAGGAGGACGAATAAATCACATAGATATGCTGCCAAAATTCATATGTTCTCTTCCATTGTATATCAGTTGCATGCAAGTTTCATAGCTTGGTTGATAGTTGAGGAGGAGAAAGGAGCAAGGAGAAAAGAGAAAGGGGAAAGGAAGAATACATCAACATTGAGGTACATTTGTCTTGATGTTTTTCTCATACATTGATTAATAGATCATTGGTTTTCCCCTCCAAATATTTGTATTTCATTTGCAAATGTTTAGATCTAATTTATTTCCTTGTAAATCAAAATAGATGCAAGCTAGATCTAGGATTATAACACTAGGAACAGGAATAGAATGGTATTGGTTTGTCTCTTATGCACAGGAAGTAGGTTGTAGGAGCTAGAGTTGTAACTTCAAGACTACAACAACTAGGACATATGAGGACAACCTTCAAGAATAAGGTATGTTATTCTACCATTTCTTAGTATAGGAACAAATTTATATGCTTGTGTCTAGGAAATTCATATGAGTCTAAACCATTTATATGTCTAAGATTAGTAAGTAGATCCTAGGGACATATTACTATCACATTGGTAATATTTGTCTGTAACAGTAACTCTATGACTAGATGATGGTTGTATTTCCCTACCATAATACCTACTTTGGTTAACATCAAGTTTAGTAGGGAGGGTAAACTAGCAATATTTATTGTGTATATTTATACTTATTTATCCTTTTCAAGTTGTTTACCCTAAAGGGGCCCACTTACAAAAACAAAAGAAAAAAACACCAAAATAGCATAAAACCCAAAAA
>JZKD02S1734669.1:56200-95250 GCA_000966675.3 Picea glauca
TAGTTGAATGTGCTTCATATGCTCCTCATGTGTTCTACTGAATATGGGGATATCATTTAGATATATGACCATAAGGGAATTATTGAATGGTTGTGAAATATCATCCATCATCCTCAAGAACATTATTGGGCATTAGTGAATACAAAAGTCTTGACCAAGCACTTGAAGAGACCTCCTTTAGACTTGAAGGTTATCTTCTACACATAATTTTTATCAATTGGAATTTAGTGATAGCCTAACTTCATATCAATTCTATTAAAACACTTTTAACCCTTGATTTGATCAAGAAGGTCATAAATTCAAGGTATTGGCTACCAATTCGTGATAGTGAGATTTTTCAAGGCTTTGTAATCAATATAGAATTTCCATATCATATCCTTCTTCTGAACTAGAGCAATTGAGCTCCCGCAAAGTGAGAAGCTCAATCAATTGTGTTCCTTTTGTATTAACTTTTGAATCTAGTGTTTTATCTCTTTATTATTAGTAAGAGAGAATCTATATACCAGGCCATTAGGTAGAGGGGAACTCAATGTCAAATCAATTGCATTTTTTACTTAATATTGTAGAGGTACTCCTACAGGTCAAAATTATCTTTGTATTATTACACCATCTTGTCTACATGCTTCTACTATGTAGAGATACCCCTTGTAGAATTCATAGTGGTCACAATGATCTTATGTTCACCTAGTTATAATCGAACCGTGAAGAAGAAAAATATCCTAGTATGAGAGATTATGTTCCTACATGAATTCACTGTGATCAAACATATTATGGTAGTTGGAGCTACCTCTAGTATCGTGTAGAGTTGACATCCCAAAGTAATAATGACACTATGAGTTCAAGACTCATAAATAATGTGATATGTCCACATAAATAGTTGTCCTAAATGAACATCACAAATTTCAAGAGAGGAAATATCACACAATACCTCATTTTTAAGGGCTATTTGTGTAATACAAATGGCATTTCTCACTAATGTCGATATCTCATCCAACTAATTGTGTACATATTGGGGTGTGACATCATTGGTAAATTTAGCTTCTTGATAACCTATATTGAGATAAAATTATTCCCATTGTCCCTATCAACAATGAAATGTAGCAAAGTCTCATTCACCCTAATCCGAAATGAATCTTGACTGAAGAGTCGATAAGACTCAGTATCTGCAAAACAAATTGGCAATCAATCAACATTATGAAATCCATGTAAAACAATGCAAGTTAACCTGGAATTAGCCAAACAAGGATGTAATAAAGAAGTTAAATAAATATAATTAACAAATGACAAGGAAACTAATAGGAGAGAAGGCTAAGGAATGGGAAGTGAAGAGTCATGGTTGTTGGCCTTCCCTTACCCCCTATCTCTCCCTATATATTCACTCTTTCTCATTCCCAAAGGGATTTGTTTTTGCTAAGGAGAGAATTGTATCTGAAATTGCATAAAGAAGAATATTGAGCACCATTTGACGCTGGTTTTCCCAGTTGGGTTCCAAGGTAAAAATTATGCATTAATGTGTTTCGTTTTCCTCTATATGATGAGTATCTAGTTCAAATTCTCATGTGTGGTCTATCAAAAATGACTGGATATCCTTAATGGATTTTATGTATCTCATATAATTGTAGGAGGAGTTATTCATTTCATAATATTTTATTTTACTGTTTGGGAGGTTTACTTCAAAGAGAAAAATTGTTTAAATTGTTCTTACCCATTACAAAATATAGTTAATCTCCACCATTGAATGCATGGGGTGAGGGAAGATAAATGGTCATTCTTGCACGTCTATTGTAGAACTTGCTAAAAACCAATTTTTGTCTCATGAGAGTCTATCTCTCTTTCTCTCTGGGGAAAATTATTAATGTATGGCTATTGAACTAAAGTTCCCAAGCATGTTTTCATCTCTACTTGGCGTGTAACTATTTTTTTGGTGTCCATCTTGTTGGATAGTTGGTTGTCATTGATGTCAACAGATGTGATGGGTGTATTTGGAGAAGTCTTCAAAGTGTTCCCCTTATGGTGTATCTCTAAGAATGGAACTAATGTGAATACACTTTGAAGAAGTCTACAAGTATCCAAAGAGGTGTGTTCGTGACACCAGAAGTTGGTTGAGGAATAAGGACATGAAGGATAGTGTAAATGGAGGTAACCCAATCATAGATGCATAGTCCTTGTCGTGACATTTTCGGTGATAGGTGGTGCGCCACATGGTTCCTCGCGGTTGAGGAATTATGAGGTCATGAAGTTGGAAGCCCAAAATATGGATTATGAAGCCCCTGGTTGGTTACAAGATAATTAATGAAAGGTTTAAGTGGTTGTAACAAGCAACCCTTAAAGTGAGGAAAGAAGTTACTTAGAAAAATTATAAATACCCCTCAAGGAGTCTTTCATAAGTACATTCACATACATCTCTATTAATTGTCTATCTTGTGAATAACTTTTGTTCTATTGGTGAATCTGAGCTTGAGTATGAGGTAGAAAGTCTGAGGGTGTGAAAGATGGTCGAAGGTGAAAGTATCAGAGTTGAAAAAAATGTGAGTGACCCTAGTTTCTAAGATATATGTGTTTTGCAGGTAAGAAGGGTGCGTATATACACAGGCTGTAGTGGAGAAAAGCATAGATATATATGGGTAGTAGTGGAGGAATTCGTGTATATGTGAAAAACTTGAGAAAGGGTATGAATTGATTCTTATACCTGATTATTGATTCCCAGGTTGGTTTACTCATCTGTCATCTGATAAAGTAGAGTTTCTACATGTCCAGAGGTATGTTTTTATGTGTATTCATCATGGATTATATGGCACATGCTTGAGGCATGTCTTGGAGGCCTTTTTGGTTGATGGGTGCATATGGTTGAGGTCCATGTTTTGGTATCATTGATACATGCTTGAGACATATCCTTGATATATGGTATATGGTTGTTATGGTTCATTGTTAGAGGCACGTATTTATGATATTGACATATATTTGAGGTGTATATTATGGTATATGGTATGATGCATTCTTGAGTTACATTGTGGTACATGGTTTGGATACTTGATGTTGATATGGTTTATATGAGAATATCTAGTTGTTATATCAGTGACAGGGATAGTGACAAGTTATAGGTTGATGATCAGTTACAGGTTTATGTGACAATGACAGGTTACAAGTTGATGTGACAGTGACATGTTTATTGCAGGTTGATTATCAGAGGAAGTGACAGTATCAGTTGTCATGAAAGTTTGGTCTGTGTTTATATTTCAAGGTGGCAGGATGAGGCAAGGAAAGGGGGTTGTATCCTCCTTCTAGTTGGTGCCAAAGAACAAAGGGAGTTGGAGCTTCCTTCAAGTTGGAGCCTATGAATCAGGAGGTTGGAGCCTCCTTCTAGTTGGATCTAGAGAAGTCAGGGAATTCTATCTTCCTTTAGGTTGAAGCCTGTAAATAGGGAGTCATAGCCTCCTTCTAGTTGGTGCTTCCAACGAATGTATTCTTTTTTTATATAAGAAAATAATTATGTGGTTTTCTCCCATTTGGGTTTCCACATAAATTCTGGTATATTGTGTTTCAGTGGATGTCTATTATGCTTTGTTGATTTATACTGGTCTTGATATATAGATGATATATTGTTGATGATGTTAATGATTATATATTGTGGTTAAAAGTGATAATAAATTTCTCATATTGATTCACGCCCCCCTCTCAGTATTCCAACAATTGGTATTAGAGAAACTCCTTCAAGAAACAGTTTCATCACTAGAAGAAGATCATGGGATACGCTTAGATTGGAGCACCAATATTTGATGGACAAAACTATGCCTTTTGGAATAAAAGGATGCAAAAAAAATTACAGGAACATAAATTTGATGTTTGGCATCCAGTAGTAGATGAATATGCAGTGCCATCCACTCCCCCAACTGACAAATATGGAGAGAAACGCGATGAAAACAAATCTAAGGCTAAAGCCACCATTCTGAGTAGTCTGGATGATTTAGTATTTGTCAAAGTTATGCATTGAAAGAATGCAAAGGATCTTTGGGATAAACCTCAAAATATTTACAAAGCAGATACTGTAACACACTGGACCACTAAATACTCTTTTAAGGGGTTGGGAATCATAATTTATTTATTTATTTAATAAATCAAACCCTCCTTCTGGGGTCTCTATCACGTTCTACTCATCCAAATCTCTCCAACCACCATCTCCATGCTCAACACCGAGCTCCAGACTAGGAGATATGTCCTTCCCAAGTTCTTTGGGTATTTATTGGTCAAGTACCATGTGGCTTCCACATGGATCCATCTCATATGTATCATCATGAGTTATCTAAGGTCTCGGAGCTTTAAACACTCCTAAATCTATGGTGTAAATCCAACCATCCATAATACGATGGTTGATCTCCCTCCACGTTAACGCATAAGCCTAAGAAATATTCGATGTTCGGTGCTTTGGTGTTGAGCGCCCCTTTTTGTGTACACAGGGTACCTCCCAACATCCCAAACTCCCGAAGTCTTGTAAAATTTCCACGTAGCTCAAGCCTTCAGGCCTTTCGGTCTCTCTACAATACAACACCCCAAATCCTCCGGAGTCTTGAAGTCCCAGACTCTCGATCACCTCACCAACCAATTTGGCCAGGCATGCATGTACCAAGGGATAACACGTAGCAAGGGAAAGGGGTGACGCATGCCCTCATCAAGGGGTGACACATGTCATGCTATAATAGGCATAAGGGGTCTGCAAAACATCCATATCCTGGTGACACGTGGCATGTCGATCGTGGCTCCACATCACCCTGATGACGTCGGCTTGCCTCGTCACACTAGACTGAAAGCCTTCTAACATCCTTCATATTTCATGGTCAGGATCTGGCCACGTAGATCCATAGATCTATGGCTCCCGTTACTTCGATACTTCTCCCTTCAGGATTTTTGTAGTGCAATATCCTCGTGACTCCTGGATTTGGTCAGTGTTGGGCTGACCATAGCTTAGATATGACGATCAGGGTTTATCCATGTAGACCCATATATCTACGACTCCTATCACTTCAGGAATTCATCATTCAGGTGATCCACTCATTTACCTCACACTTCCTTCCATAGTCGTCAACGTTGGGATGACCTTGGCATAGATCTAATGGGTAGGGAAGATCCTTAAGGATCTCTAGATCTACAGTCCTCGTCACTTCTCAACTTCGACCTTTGGAGGTTCCATAACTATGGATGCTCCATTCTCCCAAAGCATGACTTCACTAAAGTACTTACTATAGCTTGGATCCAACAAATAGGAGGGATCTTGATGCATTCTCAAATCGAAGGTTCATGTCACTTCATAACTCCAACATTCATTGGATTTGTAGTGTAACCTCCTCCTTACTTGTGGAGTGGTCAACGTCGGACTGACTATGGCGGTGATCCTACATAAGACACATGGAATAAGGAAATGGTAACACATGGCTCACCCACTAGTGGTACACGTCACCTTAGGTGATGTTATCACGCTGCATCACTTCGGCCTTTGGAGCTTCAGAAATAACCTCATTCCTCGCCATCTCAAATCACCCGAAGTGGGACTTTGCCAAAGTAATTAGCGATACCCCTTCATTGGGATTGATCTAATGGTCAAGAGGGGTCCTGAAGGATCCATAGATCCATGATCCACATTACTTCGTGATTCCAGCCTTCAGGGGGTTTTGATGTTACAAAACCCCTGTCCTCCCGAAACAGTCAACGTCGGGCTGATTACATCATAGATCAAATAGTTGGGGTAGTTTCTAGGCATTCTCAGATCTACGACCCATATTAAATTCAGTCTCCGGGAATTCGGAAGATCTGTATCCCTTACAAAGAATACCAAAATTTTCCGAACTCACAAAGACTAAAGCATTCAATAAGTTAACTACTACACTTCTTCTCCAAATACAACAGTCGTGACATACCTTGGATCCTCCCGAACAGATTTCATTCACTTGTCTTCCAAAAGAAAGGATATTCCCTTTTGAGACTTAAATATTTCTATCCTTCATAAGCTTTGTTAGTTATGAAATAATTAGGCGTTGGCACACGCATTGCACTCTTTCTCCTGGGATTACAAGACTCATTTTCCCAAGAGACTCAAAATAGCTGGGAGTGTCGATGTGCAAACGGGAAACTATGCCCAAAGTTGACGAACTCACAGTTCATTTTCTTAAACTTGAGCCACTACAGGGCTCGAGCATTTATGTGTACAAACCATATAGTTCCTTACTTGCTTAAATATGCAATCAACAAAATATAAAGGGGCATGGTCTAATTACCAAGAAAACATGCACATCCCTCAAACACTCTTAGTATATCCAACTCTAATATGCACTTACAGTTCAATTACACAGGATATGAGAATACTTATCGATTATTTTGAGAAGGCCATGAAGACAGAAATATAACCAAGATTTAACAATGAAATACACAAAAATATAGAAGTGAACATAGAAATACAATGAAACTCAACTTCTATTACTGAATAAGATAGAAAACATAGTAAAACACAAACTGGCAGAATGGGGTAGCCTATCTCTAAAAGGAAAGAGATGTTGGCCATGCTTCATTCACAACAATATTTAAATCACACTCCATTGCATGCTTAAAGGACTTCCTTCACCTCAATTATATATGACAGAGTGAAAGGAGAACAATTCTCATGATGCATGTGAGATAAATTGAACTAAGTTTATAAAATTTCATAGTCATGTAAAACATTAGGACTTCCCGGGAGATCACCCATCCCAGTACTACTCTAGCCTGAGCGTGCTTAACTGTGGAGTTCTAATGGGATCCGGTGCATTAACACTATGTTGTAGGCATGTACATAAGACCACTAGGAAATCATTACATGATGTCTATAATTAACAAATGAAGATGACATCGCATTCCATTCCGCATCAAAAAGGTGAATATCATGGTTTATCAAAACCATCGGCTCAAAATAATGATTCAGTGGAAAAGGTGGATGGCCACCGAGACCCATCTAGATCATTCCTCCCCCCTTAGGAAGAAATGGTCCCCATTGTGTCAAGTTCCCTTGGGAGACGGGGAGACTTCTGCTAAATCTTAAGCTTGTTGTGTTGCTTGTCTTGCTGAAGAAGTTGTCCTACTTAGCTTTCTGAAGGTTTTCATGAACCTGTTATTGGAGGGGTTGGATATGCTCGACCAATCTAGCTGCATGATCTACCTAAGTCTGGGAGGATTATGTTGGTGAATATGCAACATGAAGAGTATGAAGGGTTATTGTATAGACTTTCTTGATTGGGTAGTGTGGAGGAACCCCTGTAGGTGCAGCAAGAACATCTTGGTACTCTTCTACAATATTTTTGATCTTCTCCTATTGGATGGAAAGGTCTTGGGATGAGTATGCAGTGTCCTTTTTTTTCATCTTCTGATCAGATTGTGAAAATGCTAAACTTTTCAGTATGAGATATTACTTTGTGGCATTGTTTTGGTGGGAGAATAGTCGGAACTACCTCTGGTATCTTGTATAGCTTACCTCCCAGAGTAACAATGATGTTACAGGGTCGAGACTCATAAATAGCATGCCACCTCCACATATATGGTTGGACTAATATAACATCACAGACTTAAAGTGGGGAAACATCACACACTACCTCATCCTTGAAGGGATTGATGTCATAGGACATGCGACACTATTGGTTGACATGAAGATATCGACCCTGGTGAAGCCACCTAATGTTGTATGGCTGCGGGTGTGGTGTTGTTGGCAAATCCAACTGCTTGAAAATATTTGTTGAGATGATTCTCTTTTGGCTTCCACTATCAATAATAAAATGCAGTGGGGTCCCCTTCACCCACATCTGTGAATGGAAGAGTCGCTCCCCCTCCTCGGGATCCTCTTCTGGTTGGATTGTTTCAGTTGTGATAGTAGCAGTGGGTTATGCATCAACGATTTGTATCCTTTTATTATTTTCTGAATCAGAATCCAAGTCAGGGTTTGTCTCTTTGTCTTTGAGCTTGACCACCAAGGACTATATTGAGTGACATTCATCAGTGTTGTGCCAAGGGTTGTTGTGGAACTCACACCACTTTCTGGTGTCTTCTTAGACTTCTCATTACACTTCTTTTCATGCATCTGGGACTGGCTCTCTTTATTTTGGCCTTCCTTTCTCTATCCTTCATTATGTGAGTTAGAGTTGTCTTTACCATGCTTCTCCCACTTACTCTGTTGCTTGAATTTATTCTCAATTTTGACTACATATCAATAAGTAGCTCCCAGTGAGGATATATTCAAGAAATCCATATTTGTTTGGATGTACCTGTGTAGACCATTGCGGTACTTCAAAAACATATATCTCTTAGAGTCATTGATACCTAGCCTTGAGTGCAAGGTATGAACGATGTTGGTGTACTCTTACACTGCCTGGTCTCTTTTCTGATGCAGATTTGTCCATCTCATGTATTGGTCATCATAGTTTTCGACAACTCAGAACTCCTCCTTTAGGGCATCTACAAAGGTCTCCCAAGTGGTTTCTCTCCCAAATAGTGTAGATTCATCTGCAGTATACCTCTCCCAATAACCTTCCCACCAAGTTTTGACATGGGGAAGGGATTTAAGGAGCGCGAAGGTGATCTCTTCACTTTTGGAAAAATTTTGGACTGAGTAATAACCTTCTAGCAGATTCAACCATTTTCTAGAGCATATGCATCTATCTGGCCTTCAAATAAGGGGATATCAAAATTGACTTGTACATTGAAGGGTGTCGCACTTGCGAAATGCATTCTTTTCAAAAATGTCTCAGTCGTTTCCATCAGTAGTCTTCAAAGGATCTAAGCGAAGTTGTCCATCATCTCGTTCCTCTATCACACGAGATTCCTTTAGCAACATCTTGAAAGGATCTCATGCTCTGTCATCTCTCTTTTCTTCCACCATGGGAGGTCGCTTGGGCTAGTGTGAGAGGTTTTCCTCAAGCGAAACTAGCTCGAGACCAAAATCTCTATACCCTGACCTCATCGAGGATCTACTCTAAGAAATAACAAGGAGCAGACTGCTCTGATACCACTAATCCATATTATTTTGAGAATAACATGAAGACAGAAATATAACTGAGATATAGCAATGAAATACACAAAAATATAGAAGAGAACACAGAAATATAGTGAAACCCAACTTCTATTACTGAATAATATATAAAAAAATTGTAAAACACAAACTGGAAGAATGGGGTAGCCTATCTCTAAAAGGAAAGAGATGTTGGTTATGCTTCATTCGAAACAATCTTTACATCACACTCCATTGCATGCTTAAAGGGATTCTTTAACCTCAATTATTTATGAGAGAGTGAAAGGAGAACAATTCCCATAATGCATGTGGGATATATTGCACTAAGTTTATAAAATTCCATAGGCATATAAAATACTAGGACTTCTCAGGCGGTCACCCATCCTAGTACTACTCTAGCCTGAGTGCGCTTAATTGCGGAGTTATAATGGGATCCAATGCATTAACACTATGTTGTAGGCTTGTACATAAGACCACTAGGAAATTATTACATGATTTTTGTAAGTAACAAATGAAGATGACATTACATTCCATTCCCCATCAAAAGGGTGAATATCATGGTTTATCAAAACCACAGGCTCAAAATAATGATTCAGTGGAAAAGGTGGATGACCACTGAGATCCATTTGGATCACTATTATATGTTGCAGACAACTAACTGACTGTGGGTGTTCGCCTTTCCACCCAACCATAGGCTCAAAGGAATTCATTCTTAGCACTCTTTCCACCCCCGTGCCAAGCCATGATATCACTAGGGAACTCTTTGCAATTCCTCATAGATTCTCTTTTCTTATCTTTGCAATCCCTCAGTATAAATCTCTCTTATCTTTAGCTCGGGTCGTGTCTTCTGCATATCATCTATCATTTATTCTTCCTTGATGCATCTCTCCTGCTCTCTACAGAGACTTACACGTGTGCCTTCTCCCCAAAACATGTCCCCTCTTGTCTTTGTGTGTATCCTTTTCTATCTGTCTTTCCCAGTATGGTTCTCGACCTAACCTATTCCTTATGTGAGAAGGAAACTCGGGTCCATCTGGGACTGCAAGACTCTATGGTACTTTGGGCTGACAGCCTCCTGCCTCCTTAGCCACACCATAATTCCATTCATGGGGATGGTTTATTATTCAGCCACCACTCCTTCCTTCATTAATTTATTCCTCTCCTTAGGATCCAGAGGGGGTTTATCATTCCCAACAAGGGGAAATTTAGGGCCATTCGACATAATTAACCCTCTCCTATAATTTTCCCTTTTCTTTCCTCTAGTGATATCATGGCCATTACTTCAAGGCTTCACCCCCACAATCATTCATTGGAAATTCAAACAATAATATATTTACATGGTTCCCATGCCATAACATGGTGATCTTGATTAATGATTAATCACAAGATGGGGGAAACATGGGTGTTACAATCCCCTCCCCCTTAAAAGGAACATCATCCTCGGTGTTCTTCCTCAGCAACACTTGTCATGCCATTGTCATTCAACTGCTTCAAAAATATTGATCCTCTTTCTGGGTCAAGTCCTTTCAGACTCTTGGCCTTTGTCACATGCCTTCAATAATCTTGGACAACAAGTATATTAATCACAATTTCATGCGAAATTTTTTTTATTGTTGTGCAAAATTCAAGAGGAAAATTTTCAAAATCTAGCACAAAACTTATTTGCACAGTCTGTGGATTTTCATCCACATGGTTGTCTTGTTATCTGGGTTCACTGTTTTTCCCCTATATACCCATTGTGTGCATTATCCCAATCGATAGTTTATAAGAATTATCAAAGTATTATCTTGCTTGTGGTCACTCACCCTCCAAGCCCATGCTCAGGCATCCCCTTCTCTGTTATGCAGTTCCTCAGACGATCCATCTTACCTTTCCAAGGATTTCTCGCACAGGAAGAATTTTAGAGACTTCATTGAGCCTTACGGTTGAGGAGTCCCTCATAATTGCTTTGTCAAGGCATCCCTCTGGATTCTATTGCCATAAAACAACACGTTCTAGGGTGATCATGGCTTACCACAAGTTTTCATGTCCTAGCAGTAGCCATATTTCATGCTTTCTAGCTTGGCACCCTTCGTATGTCCTTTCTGGATAGATCTTTTTCTTCTCACCTATATCATAGGTATACAGAAATTTATGAGATATCTTTATCAATTTCAAATTCAGAATTTTATTGCAAATCTGTCACCCACAGATTTTCCAATTTATACATTTTTTTTCATATTTGTTCCCCACAGGAACCAGATTCACAAGTATGGGACTTTCCTTCCCATATAATTTTATCTCAATAGACAATTGGTCTTCCTTATGGGATTACAACGCTGTCATATCCAAGACCCTTTTTTCTTCCTACAACTTCAACATTCCTCAGCCAAACAAAGTGTTAGTTTCCACGCAAATTATATTTTCAAACAATGAATACTAACAGTCCATGTCATTTTCATCTATTCAAGGGTACAAATAAAAAGGAAATATTATTATTTATGTAAGCATCATGTACTCAACATACTAAATTTTCCAAATGTAATTTAAATCTCAAATTTTTTCAATCAATGTGCCAATATTCATGGCCACATTCACACCCAATGCAACCTTGCATTGATTTCAAGTTTTCCACACTGTATGACAAGCACATTTCCATGGTGTGTTGGAGCTTAACCAACCTTTTCACCATAGGGATTATTCATTCTCATTCATTATTGCAGCAGGACTGTACTTCCTACTACATGATGATCATGATCCCAAACCAACACATATGAAACTATAAGTTTCTCTTGAATGCACCCAATCATTCTTCCTTCATTAGTAACCAAGGTGCCAACACTCATGGCCACCCATATTTTTTTTTTCTTTAAATTATACACAACGTAATTAAAATATTGGAAGGTCCTCCTTCCTAAATGAAAAATGCATTTTCTTCCCTTTATGAAAACATGCATTTCCTCGAAACAATTCCATACAATGTGCTAACAATGAGCACCTTTATTCCCAATGTCCCTAGATTGGTCATTGTACCCATGGTACTATTTACTCTTGTATTTTCTTGAAAGGATTATAACCCATCCTTGATTGTCATAGACTTCCTCTTCTTGAAGTTTTCCATCATTGGAAACTGTCATTTATCAGTAGTTCCAATTTCTTTATGCATTAGTAAATCAATCTCTCGTACAAGAGAGATATAATAAACAACTAGGAAATATTCAAGGAACTCTTCCTTGGTCCAACCCCTTCTACACATCCCTGGACTTTCAGTCCAACTGAGTTATTCTGATGCACCTCCCATGCTCTTCCCACATTTATGCCCCTATTCATCTTAGGGTGCTCTAAAACTGCAAAGGGTTGTTCAGGATTGATCTCTATTCTCTCTTACTATTCGATCACTAACAGGATCAAATGTTATTCATCGTCCTGTCAACTCTTTCACATAGAACCAGTCCCTGAGACCACAGTCTAACGTGGAGTGATAAACTCTATCTTCCTTGACTATCCCGGAGGAACTTTGTTTTCTCTCGATGCGATGGAGACTTGTGACCTCGACTCTATTATTTTCAGGCGATATCCTTTCAGCTCCCGTGTCTAGGCGCTAAGACCATGGCTTAATCCCTTGTCTAATGATGAATGATGTATATTCGTATTCCCCTAGATCTGACAGCTGCAAGGGATTGTGGAACCTAAACTAGCTTGTGGTTTAACTCTCCTCCCGATCTTCGCTATGGAAGATGCTTACCAGTAATGGAATCAACGTGAGTCATTGATTTGTTGATCTGTTAAGATCAATGATCTTGGTTAATTGTGGATTCTGAACCCACACGATCATTAACTCATTCTCTGATCTCCGCAATGACTCTCATATGTTGATCTACCTTCAGCATGATCCGGCGTTCACAACTTAATCAGTGGTTTACCCGATGGTCCTCCTTGATTTACCTCCAGATCTAACGGTCATGATTCAATTATTAATGATTTACCCCTTTTTGTCGATTCAATGGTATGCAACACTCCCAAATGGAAGATCTACGGTGGAGATTAGTTTAATATTAAAACGTAACATTAAAGTCCCAAAATAATAGTCGTATTTCAAATGTATAACAGGTGCATTTTATAAAATTGTGGGTCCACCAAAGGTCAAGTCCACCACTGCGTTTTATAATCTCCACAATGAATATAGGTTGTCTGATCTATGATCGGATCCCAACTCAAAACAAAGTTATATTTAGTTTAAATTATGGGTACAGGTATTGACGTTAACCCGTGTGCATATGCAATCTCCGCAATGAATATGGGCCATAGATCTTAGCCCTCGATCGATTTTAAACCACAGGATTTCTAGATAATAGTAATTCTGACATAGAATTATTTGACAGAGAATTTAGATTGAGAACAGAGCTTTGATTTGCTAAATTCAACCACAAACCCCAATCACAGTACAAGTTTATGCGACATTAACGTGTGGGTTCCTTATAGGTTCACCCATCAATCCTTCACAAATTGATGGTTCACAGTGATTGTGGAACCACGATATGGTCGCCCAACTCTTTTAATCATGGTCGTTTATCATCCACCCTGACGAGATCAACGGTGTTGGTTGATTGCATACCGTGAACTAGTACGTTTGTTAATTTCACCTTCGCATTCCGCAATGAAGCCCGACTGTCGATCTAATCAAACAGCTGGTGTTTGATCTGTTAAATCTAGTGGATCCTTAAGTCGATATGACAACTAAGATCAGTTTTCCCTCCAATGAACGACTCGCATTCATCTACTTTGTCGGGTTCTTTATTAACCTGATTCGATCAGGGTTTTCTTCCTTAATCATACCCTACGTGGGTATCCATGGCATACAACTTCCTTTAAAAATTTTGTGCCTAACATTAAGAGAATAAAACATTTTCAGACATGTCTTATCATATCTTTATGCACTTCATCACATTATCGTTAATGTTTTCATGAGTGCAACACAAACATTTCTCGATTGTTTCTACAGTAATAGGACCATCATCACTATGGTGTCAAAAAATTTACTTTCATCAATGTACCATCTTTCTCATCCTAGAGAAAACATAATACACGACAAGAAAAGAATTGAGGCCTCTCCCCTTCTTCCAATTCTTTCTACACCACCTGGGACCTTGCAGCCCAAATGGGTTATTTCTAAGGCCTCACTGCCTTTTCTTAACATGGATTCAACCAAGCCTATTCAATCAAACATACTCATTTATTCATTCTCTCATTTTCCAGCTAAACTTGTTCTCAGAGCTACTCATATAATACCTACAAATCTATAAGAAATTCAAAGTTCTTAGGGTGGAAAAAGTGTTCCTCCTTTTTCCTTTTCTTTGATTTTGCAATTTACTCCATGTTAGGATCTCCCTGCTCCTTTCCTTGAGCATCCTTGGTTAGGCCTCACCCTAACCTTTTGAATACAACAGCATGCTTTAATAGCAAACCTTTTATTCATAATGGGTCATGAACCTGTGCATCTTGCACATTACCATTCGGTTATCAAAATGGTCAATATTCATTTATTAGCCTTCTATTCATTACATGATGTTTTCAAAATGTAATCCAGGATTCTTATATATATATAAGCTTGTATCTCACTACTTAATTCTCAAGAGTCATTAAGGTTGTCACTATGTTCTCCTGATAGAGTCTTCACGCAGTGCCTCCACAAGGAACTCCTTCAGCATGCAACTTCCTTATTGCATATCCATCACTATTTGTGATGGCATCAACCTTGAGTTAGATTCATATGGTTACCAAATATTCCATAAGGAATATAAACATGCATCTTTGTCATGCATCCAAATTATGTATCCACACACATTCTGGGTTTGTTAACTTACATCCATGATGTAGTTAACCATATGCATAATCATAAGCCTGTGTGTAGCTACCATAGGTATATTTCACAACCTACATACATCTCTACTTTAAAATTAGTCAACTCATGATTTTTCACAATCATTCTCATGTGATCCTCAAGGCATAATCATTTGCCTCTTATCCTGACAACAGAGCATCATTGCTCGTTTACTCTTTCATCTATTTATATTGGCCTTTCCTAGGGGAATGGAGCACATTCCCCTTAAGCTACCATTCATGACTCTTCAGAATGGATTCAACCATGCATCCATGGTATTCGTTCAATCTTGGCAAGTGCAATGCTTGCCTCTCATTTCACTCATTTAGGTTGTCACCTCGTTCCTTTAGTATACCTATACTCTTACATCATACATGTGCATCACTTTCACATTTAATATCATTCATACCTAACTGGTATTACTATCATGATTCATATCAAGAAGCTTCACAATGCATTAAATCCATGCATTCAAGCATATACACACATAGTCCAAACGTTCATCATGCAAGCTCATTGCTTGCACCTTTTTCCATGTCATTCACACACATGGACATATCAGACTTCTAGATCCTTCTCCCAAGGATCTTCCAATCATCCTTATGATAAGTCTCATAGGGACACTCAACACTGATCTTTGCCCTCAGTTGAGATCTTGCAGTCATATTATTCTTTTAAGCATGTATGCACATATTTGTATACATGTAGGTGCATCTCTTGCACATTTTTACCTCATCCATTCACATTGTTATTTTAGTTTAAATATTAGTGTTCTTCAGCATAATCCCACTCCTGTAGGATTGGCCATCATTTCTGAAAAGAATTGGTAGGCTTCCTCTACCACAAACTAGCATGATTCAATGTCGTTGGGGTAAAATCCCAACTGAATTTTAAATTTGCATCATTCTACTCAAGGAACTTATGCAGATGATTTATGTTTGGAAGTGATATTGTCAATGGGCTCATATTAGCCTTGGAAACCCAATCTCATGTCTGTACAACAACACATGTGATTGCACAGTGAAGTCAGCTTCTTTATTTGGAAACATTAGCAACATATAGTGAAAATTTCCAAAACATCTATCAACAGTAAAAGGTCTCATTCCTCTCTTCAATAGAGGTTTACTAAGCTTATTAGGAATGTATAAAATAGGGTGTTAACCCTTAAAGTCCTCTAATAATTTTTTTATACCACTCTTGCATGAGCCCAAGCAGGCCAAGTGTTGTTGTCATGCTCTGATACCAATTTGTAACACACCCCCTAAATACTCTTTTAAAGGGTGGGGCATCATAATTTCATTTTTTATTAATAAATCAAACCCTCCTTCTGGGATCTCTATCACATTTTTCTCATTCAAAGCTCTCCAACCATTGTCTCCACGCTCAAAACCGATCTCCAGACTGGGAGATACGTCCTTCCCAAGTTCTTCGGGCGTTTATTGGTCAAATACCACGTGGATTCCATGTGGGCCCATCTAATACATATCATCTTCAGTTCTCTGAGGTCCCAAAGCTTCCAACACTCATAAATCTATGGCGTAAATCTAACCATCCATAATTCGATGGTTGATCTCCCTCCACATTAACGCATATGCCTAAGGAAAATTTGGTTTTCGGTGCTTCGGCGTTGAGCGCCCCTTTTTTGTCTATGCACGAGACCTCCCAGAGTCACGAACTCCCAAAGTCCTATAAAATTTCCATGTGGATCTAGCCTTTAGGCCTTTCAGTCTCTCTACAACACTACACCCCAAATCCTCTAGAGTCTCGAAGTCCCGGTCACCTCACCAACCACTTTGGCCAGGCAGGCACATACTAGGGGCTAACACGTAGCAAGGGCCAAGGGTGACACATGCCCTCATCAAGGGGTGACACGTGTCATGCTCTAATATTCCTAAGGGGTCTACAAAACTTCCATATCCTGGTGACACGTGGCATGTTGATCGTGGGTACACATCACCCTGGTGATGTCATCTTGCCACGTCACACCAGAATGAAAACCCTCTAACATCCTTCATATTTCATGGTCGGTATCTGACCACATAGATATGTAGATATACGGCTCGCGTTACTTCGAGACATCGCCCTTCGGTATTTTTGCAGTGCAATCTCCTCGTGACTCACGGAGTTGGTCACCATCGAGTTGACCATAGCCTAGATCTGATGGTCAGGGTTTATCCATGTATACCAACAGATCTACGACTCCTATTGCTTCATGAATTCATCATTCGGGTGCTCCACTCATTTAGCTCCCCCTTCCTTATGGAGTGGTCAACGTTGGGATGACCTTGGAATAGATCCAATGGCCAGGGAAGATCCCAAATGATCTCTAGATCTATGGTCCTTGTCACTTCGCAGCTTCAACCTTCGAAGGTTCCAACATTATGGTTGCTCCATTCTCCTAAAAGGACTTCGTCGAAGTACTGACTACAGCCTTGATCCAACGGATAGGAGGGATCCCGATGCATTCTCAAATCGACGATTTGAGTCACTTCATAACTCTGATGTTTGGGGGATTTGTAGCGTAACCTCTTCCTTTCTCTCGGAGTGGTCAATGTCAGACTAACCGTGATGGTGATCCTACGTAAGACACATGGTATACGGAAAGGGTGACACATGGCTCACCCACTCGGGGTACATGTCACCTTAGGTAATGTCATCACACTGTGTCACTCCAGCCTTAGACGCTCCAGAGATAACCTCGTTCCTCGCCATCTCAAATCTCCCGAAGTGGGACTTCGTCGAAGTAATTAGCGATACCCCTTCACTAGGCTCGATCTAATGGTTGAGAGGGTCCCAAAGGATCCATATATCCACAATCCACATTACTTATTGATTCCGACCTTCAGGGGTTTTGATGTTACAACACCCTTGTCCTCCTGAAGCAGTCAACGTTGGTATGATTACATCGTAGATCCAACGGTTAGGGTAGTTCCTGGACATTCTTAGATCTACGGCCCAGATTAACTTCGGGCTCTTGTACTTCGGAAGATCCTTCTCCCTTACCACGAATACCAAAATTCTTTGAGATCACGAAGAATGGAGCAGTCAAGGATTTAATGCCTGCATTCCTTCTTCAAATCCAACAGTCATGACAGACCTTGGATCCTTCCGAATGGATCTCGTCTGCTTGTCTTACAAATGAAAGGATCTTCCCTTTTGAGACTTAAATATCATTATCTTTCCTGATCTTCATAAGTTATGAAAGACTTAGGTGTTGGCACGCGCTTTGTGCTCTTTCTCCTTGTCTTACCAGACTCCTTTTCCCTAGAGACTCAAAATAGTTGGGAGTGTCTACATGCAAACGGGAAACTATTCCCAAAGTCGATGAACTCACAATTCATTTTCTTAAACTTGAGCCACTACAGGGATCGATCATTTACATGTACAAACCATATAGTTCCCTACTTTCTTAAATACAAAATCAAGCAAAGATAAAGGGACACAGTCTAATTATCAAGCAAACATGCACATCCCTGAAACACTCTTAGTATATCCAACTCTAATATAAAGTTACAATTCAATTACACAGGATATGAGAATACTTATCTATTACAGGTTCCAGCCAACTAATTGACTGTGGGTGTTCTCCTTTCCACCCAACCATAGTCTCAGAGGCATTCATCATTAGCACTCTGGCCACCCCCATGCCAAGCCATGATATCACTATGGAACTCTTTGCAATTCCTCAAAGATTCTCTTTCTCTATCACAGTCTCTGCGAGGTTTATTAGATGCCCCCTCAACATCAAGCTCAATTATCTTCAGCTCAGGTCATGTCTTTCGCATATCATCCACCATGCCTTCTTCCTCAGTGCATCTCTCCTGCTCTTTGCAAATCCTTATGTGTGTGCCTCCTTCTCAAAACATATCCCCTCTTTTTTGTGCGTGTATCATTTTCTGTCTACCTTTCCCAGGATGGTTCTCGACCTAATATGTTTCTTCTATCAGAAGTAATCTTGGGTCCGCCTAGGTCTGCAAGACTCTATGGTACTTTAGGTTGACAGCCTCCTGCCTCCTCAGCTAGACCATGCTTCCATTCATGGGGGTGGTTGATTATTCAACCACCACTCCTTCCTTCATTAATTGATTACTCTCCTTGTGATCCGGAGGGGGTTTATCATTCCCAACAAGGGGAAATTTGGGGTCATTCGATGTTATGAACCCTCTCTTATAGTTTTCCCTTTTATTTCCTCTAGTGATATCACCCCCATAGTCAGTCATTGGCAATTCAAACAATAATATATTTACATGGTTCCCATGCCATAGCATGGTGATCATGATTAATAATTAATTACAAGATGGGGGAAATAGGGGTGTTACAGATACCATAGTCAAGGGAGCTAAGCTTCAAACCCTTAGATCTATGTTTGAGCAACTGAAGAGGAAGGAACGAGTTGACGAAACAGTGAACACTATTAGAGGACTGGGAGAAGAATTTGATGAATCAGTGATCGTTCAAAAGGTTCTAAGATCTCTACCTATGAGATTTGATCCTAAGATATCATCCCTAGAAGAAAGAACATATTTTGAAAGTTTGAGCATGGACGAGATACATGGAATATTCACAACGTATGAAATGAGGATAGAACAAGAGAATACAGTCACGAAGGAAGTAGTGTTCAAAGCATCCAAGGAAACAAAGAACTAAAACAAGCAAATTCAAAACCAGATTGCAGTTGCAGTGATGATTCAGAGGAAGATAAAAAACTGGCAAACTTAGTAAGGAAATCGAAAAGAGGAACTAGAAAATACAAAGGTATGATTCCATTGAAATATTTTAATTGCGATGGTATTGGTCATTTTCTTTTAAATGTCCTTATGCTAAGAATAAAGGTAGCTATGAAGAAAAATATCCTCAGAAGAAAAATAAAAATTAAAAAATGAGACAAGAGAAAGAAAAAAAAGAAATTCTTCAAGAAAAGTTTTTTCTTGAAGGAAGACATCTCTTCATCAGACGAGGATGATGATAGTGATAGTAATTCAGAAAGAGTACTCTTCAAGGCAATAGAAGATGATGAAGAATATTCCAAACAAGAAGGTGAAGCCAATATCAAAGAAGAATTAATCAATTCCTTATAAGAACTAGGGAAAGAAAGAAATAAAATCAAGTCACTCAAGGTAAAGTTAAAAAAGAAAGAAGGATCTAAAATTTTCAACTTAGAAAAAATCGAGCAAATAATCACGAAATTAAAAATCCAGGTAGAAGAAGAAAGAATGATTGAAGAAACACTTAGAAATCAATTAGAAGATAAAGAGAAGATGTTTGAAAGCTTGGAAGTAGAAATAGTCACATTAAGAAAAGATCTTCAGAAGAAAGATATGCAACAGAATAACACCAAGATATTGGATGAGATCATTAGCAGTCAAAGGCCATACTATGACAGGTCTAGGATAAAATAAAACCATATGTAGAAAGAGAAAGGTTCGATCTCCAAGACAACAAAACAAGAAGCAGGACAAAGCACCTATGCAGAAATAGTCAGAGGTACTCAAGAAGAAAAGCACAGATGAACTGGACCACCTAGAAGATTCAAAAAACAGAACCAACAATCAACAACATCTCAAGAAGAAGAAGGCTTCATAATAGAAACACCATTCATAATATCCCCTACATCCAAGTATCAAACTATTTTTCTTGGTTTATGTTATTATTGTAACAATTTTGGCCATAAAGCTACAAATTGTAGAGCCTATGCCAAGAATAGAAGAAACTATGAAGGTTATTCAAACAACAGTTATCTCAGAAAGTCACATGAAGCACAAAACAAAAATCAAAACAACTTTGGTTCACTATGTAATGAAATAGAGTGCTACAAGTGAAACAATTGTGAACACATGATCAAAGATTGTAGGCTAATTGTTCCTCCAAAGGAACCAAAGAATAATATCAACATTCATAAACAAGAACCACAAAGTATATGGAGAAGAAAGTAGGATCAATTCAACAATGAAGAATGTTCATTTTCTCTACAAGCCAACACAATAAAAGTGGGTGGTATGTTGGCAGTGGTTGTTTGAAGCATATGACAGGTGACAAGAACAGGTTTATGACTTTGGTCAGTTTCATTTGGAAATGATAACTCAGTCAGAATAATAGGTAGAGGCACAGTCAACCTTGGAAGAAAATATTCCAAGGCAGAAAATGTTCTATTGGTCGAGGATATGAAGCACAATATTCTAAGCGTAAGTCAAATGTGTGATCAAGGACACAAACTTTTGTTCGACTCAGAAAAATGTGAGATAAGAAAAGAAGGATCAGGAAAATTGGTGGCTACAGCTAGAAAAACCCCAAACAACATATATATCCTAAATGAGATTGGAAGGGGAAAATGTTTCTTAGGAAAAGAAAATGAAAGTTGGCTCTCGAACAAAAGGATGGGTCACATAAACTTTGATAACCTTGTCAAAATCAACAGAAATGAAGCAGGGAAAGAAATTCATGAGATCTCAAAGCCAACAAATACTCTACGTGAGAATTTTCTACAAGGAAAACAAACCAGGACCGAGTTCAAGTCAAAAAAGTACTCCACGACAAAACCATTTGATATTGTACACATTGATCTATGTGTACCTACAATAATGAATGGATTAAATAGTCAATATTACTTTATGTTACTGTTTGATGACTACACAAAAATGACTGCAGTTTTCTTTCTTAGGAAGAATTCAGAAGCATTCGAACACTTCAAGATATACAAAGAGATGGATTTGAAAATCAAGTGCTTAAGATCAGAAAATGGAGGATAGTTTACATCATAGGAATTCATGAATTTATGTAGAAAACATGGAATAAAGAGATAGGTCTCAGCAGCTAGGACACCTCAATAAAATAGATTTGTCGAAAGGAAGAACTGAAACAGTACAGAAAATGGTCAAAACCATGTTGAAAGATTCCAAGTTGAGTGGCATTATTAGGGAATAAGAAGTACATATAGTGGTTCACATCCTGAACAAATGAATGCTCAGAAGTAGCAGTGATAAGGTTCCCTATGAGTTATGGAAAGGAAAACGAACAAATGTAAAGCATTTCAAAGTATTTGGAAGCAAATGTTATATCAAAAGAGAAGATGGTAGGCTTGGAAAATTTGACTCCCGTGTTGATAAGGGCATATTAGTTGGGTATTCAAGAAAAATCAAAGCATATAAATGCTTCAGTCCAAGACTCAACAGAATCATGGAAAGAATCAATGTAACGATTGAGGAGATAGATGTACGGAAGGCATATATGATTTTTGGGGCTAAATTTCGCTCATGGGTTAATTTTCCATGGTTTTTCCAAAAATGAGATTCGCTATTTTAAAACTTATTCGCTCAAATTCTATAAGATAAAATTATTTTACCTTAAAAATCGCCAAAAATTTATAAAAACTATATAAAGTCCTTAGAAATTTGAATATTTTTACAAAAATATTGCCAAACATTTATAGTTGGCATATGAAGGATTAGTAAGATTCACCAAGGTTTCTATATTTTAAAACAAATTTCCATCCTCAAAATCATCCTTGACGGAAGGACAAAGAATGAAGCAAAGACTCAGAAGAGATAGATGATGAGGAAGATCTTAGAAAAGAAGCAAAAGAAGAAGAGCAACTAGAAGTTGAACAAGAGGAATATGAGAAACAGATACCTCCTAAGACACCTAGCCAACAAGTATAGAAAAATTATCCACTAGAATAGATTATTGGGAATAAAAATGCAGGAGTTGAAACCTAAAGAAGAATACTTTCACCAGAACAACAACACCTAGCATTGTTATCTATAGTTGAAACAAGACATTTTCAAGAAGCCAACTGATCTGGATTATTTTCAGCATGAAATGAGAGAGGAGATATAATGAAGAAATGTACAGAGATATCTCGGATATCCAATAATATAACATAAATGTATCAGAGATGCAACCATAAACACAGAGATACAGTAATACACAATTTTCTATTAATGAGCGAAAATGTACAAAGATTGTAAAAATACAGAGTGAAAAACTCGCTACAATGGTTGAGGCTTATCTCTGAGAAGAGATGTTTCTGCTACTCATATTCGCCAGAAGATGATTTTACAATGAGGCTCCAAAGGCCTTTTTATCATAAAGAAAATCCAAAACCGTAACCCTAGAAGATGAAAAGCCAACAGTTTTGTGGACCCCGTTTTGGTTAGTTTGGTGTATCAACTTCCCGAGGGCCAAAAAATATCGATCCCAAAAAACCTTCATTTAGGCCCTCAAAATGGCCCCGGAAGTTAAAAACTGTTAAAAATAGTAAATTACCAAAATTGTCAGAAAATTGTTTTGAGTCAATTAGAAAAGGTGGGTGGCCACTGATATCCACCTGGATCAATCCTCCCTCCTTATGAAGCAATGGTCTCCATTGTATTGAGTTCCCGGGGGAGAGGGAAAAGTGTTTGTTGAATCTACATCTTGATGAGTTGTTTTCCTTGTTGGAGAAGTTGTGCTACTTATCGTGTTGAAGGTTTTCACAAACATGTGGTTGGAAGGGTTGGAACTTTTTAACCTGGCTACATGAGATGCTTGTGTGCAGAAGGAATCTTTACACTTTGTTGCAATCTTGTCAACCTGCTTTTGTTGGATAGAAGGTCCTTGGGCTGAGGCTGTAGTGGTTGAAGTATCATTTTGTTCACCTTTTGAACAGATTGTGAAGAAGCTAAATTTTGTAGTATGAGATACTACCTTGTGGCACTATTTAGGTGGAACAGTAGTCGGAAATACCTCTGGTATTCTGTAGAGATGACCCCCCAGATAAACAATGACACTACGGGGTCGAGACTCATAAAAAACATGGCACTTCCACATATATGGTTGGCCCAAGAGAACATCACAAACATCTAGTGGGGAAACATCACATAATACCTCATCCTTGAAGGGTTGAATGCCATATGACAATTGGCACTGTTGGCTAACATGGAGATCTCGTCCCTGGCGAAGCCACCCGATGTTGTATGGTTGTGGGTGTAGTGTTGTCGACAATCACAACTGTTTGATGACCTCAGTTGAGATGAGGTTCTTTCGGATTTTTCTATCAACAATAAAATGAAACGGGATCCCCTTCACCCAAATCTGTGAATGAAAAAGGAGCTCCCCCTCTTTATGTAATGTTGGTTCTTCTGTTTGAATTGTTGCGGTTGCGACAATAGCAGTGGGGTCTGCGTTGATGATCTGTCTTCTGTCAGTATGTTCTGAATCAGATTCTGAATCAGGGTTCAGCTCCTTGTCTTTGATTTCGACACCAATTACTATTTTGAGTGACATTCATCGGTGTTGTGCCAAGGGCTTTTATGGAAATCACACCATTTTCTGGTTTCTTTCTTCGTCTTTCTATGACCCTTCTTTTCCTGTGGCTTGGACTGGTTTTTGAGAGACTATTTGTTAGGGCCGTCTTTATCATACTTTGGTTGTTTTGGATTTGCAGAACCGAACTCTCGTTTGTTCTGGTGCTTAAGTTTCTTCTCGATTTTAACAACATATTGATAAGCAACACCGAGTGATGAGATGTCCAAAAAATCCATTTCAGTTTGGATGTATCTATGTAGAGCCCCACAGTATTTTAGAACCAAATTTCATTCAGAATCTTTGATATCGATCTTGGTGCGCAAGGTATGGAAGGTATTAGTGAACTCTGGAACTGCTTGGCCCCTCTCCTGCCACAATGTGGTCCATCTCATGTACTGGTCCTCATAGTTGCCAACAGGGTAATATTGTTCCTTTAACACATCCACAAATAAATCCCAAGTGGGCTCGGCCCCATATCTTCCAGACTCCTCTATGGAAATTTTCTCCCAGTAAGTTTCCCACCAATGTTTGACATGGGGGAGATATTTAAGGAGTGTGAAGGTGATCTTTTCCCTGTCGAAAAAATTATGAACAAAGAAATAACCTTCTAACATATTTAACCATTTGTCTAGGGCATCTGCATCTATCTGACCTTCAAATACGAGAAAATCAAAATTAACCTGTACCTTGAAAGGAGAGGTGCTTCCAAAGTGGTTATTCGATGAAAATGTGCCTGTTGATATCGGCAGGAGTTGAAGGATGTGGGAAAAATTCTCCATCATTTCATCCCTCTATCGCATGAGAGATTGTTCAAGCAACAGATTGATAGAATTATCTGCTCCGTAATTTTTCTTTTCTTCCACCATGGAGGGTTTCTTAGGCATGCGAGAGTGATTGTCTTCAAGAGATACAATCTCGATAACCAACTTGCTATACTTGGACTTCATCGAGGACATGCACTGAAAAAAACGATCAAGATCAACCTGCTTTGATACCACTGATCCAGATTATTTTCGGCACGAAATGAGAGCGGAGATATAATAAAGCAATGTACAGAGATATCTGGGATATATAATAATATAATAGAAATGTATCAGAGATGAAACCATAAAAACAGAGATACAGTAATACACAATTTTCTATTAATGAGAGAAAATGTACAAAGACTATAAAAATATAGAGTGAAAGACTCGCTAGAATGGTGGTAGCTTATCTCTGAGAAGAGATGTGTCTGCTACTTGAATTCGCTAGAAGATGATTTAATAATGAGGATTCAAAGGCCTTTTTATCATAAATAAAATCTAAAACCCTAACCCTAGAAGATGAAAATCCAACAATTTTGTGGACCTTGTTTTGGGTAGTTTGGTGTATCAACTTCTCGGGGGCGTAACTTTCGCATACGATCTTTGTTTGGGGTGCGTGATAGCTCGTTGGAAAGGTATCGTCAAGGAGATTCATTTAGGGGGATCAATTAGAGCCTATGACTATGATTGAGAATATATATCCCAAAAAACCTTCATTTAGGCCCTCAAAATGGCCCCAGAAGTTAAAAACTGCTAAAAATAGTAAATTACCAAAATTGACAGAAAATTGTTTTGAGGCAGTTGGAAAAGGTGGGTGGCCACCGATACCCACCTAGATCATAAACAAGGATGAAAATTGGATCAAGGCTATGGATGAAGAATTTGATCAGATAGAGAAGAATGACAATGGGAATTGGTTCCAAGGTCGAAGAACAAGAATGTGATTGGTACAAAGTGGGTTTTTAGGAACAAACTAAATGAGGATGGATAGGCAACAAAAATAAATAAAGGTTAGTATGCAAAGGATATTTTCAAATTGAAGGTATAGATTTTGAAGAGACATTTTCCCCAGTTGCGAGGATGGAAGCAATCAAATTAATCATAACCTATGCATGTTCCAAAAGAATCAAGGTGTATCATATGGATGTAAAATAGAATGGAGAATTAGAAGAAGAAGTCTACATCGAATAGCCTGAAGGGTTTCTACTATCAAAAAAGGACTATTATGTTTGCAAGTTGAAGAAATCATTGTATGGACTCAAACAGGCCCCCAAAGCATGGTATTCAAGATTGGACGGGTATCTACAACAACAAGGATTCAGGAAAGGTAATGAAGACATCAATCTCTACATAAAAGTTGATCGAGACAATATGCTAATAATTGAAGTTTATGTAGATGATATTATATTTGGGAGTGATGATGACAGGATGCGTCAAAGGTTTTCCAAATACATGCAAAATGAGTTTGAAATGTCTTTGCTCAGTGAGTTTACTTTCTTTTTGGGATTACAGATATGTTAACATGATAAATTTATTTTCATCTCCTAGACCAAGTACATCAGAGAAATGCTAAAGAAATTTGGAATGGAAGATTGCAAACATGTAAGTACTCCTATGTAGACCAGCTACAAGTTGAGCAAGGATGATGAATTTAAGGAGGCAAATCAGAGACCGTACATATCAATGATTGGTAGCTTAGTCTATGTGATAGCATCAAGACTGGACATGATGCAAGTAGTTGGATAGGTTGTGATATTTCAAGCAACACCGAAAGAAACACATGTTATGGAAGTAAAGATAATATTGAAATATCTCAAAGAAGCAAAATATTTTGGATTATGGTATCCAAAAGGGAATGAACTATCTTTGGTTGCCTACAAAAATGTAGATTGGGTAGGTAGCATTGACATTAGAAGAAGTACAAGTGGAGCAATTTTCTACTTAGGTGAGTGTCTCATATCATGTCTAAGAAAGAAACAATCATCGGTATCTTTGTCCACAACAGAAGTAGAATATATTGCAGCGGCAGCATGTTGCACTCAAGTTCGTTGGATGAAGCATACCTTGCAAGATATACAAGTGAAATATAATGAGCTTATTTCAATACTCTTTGATAACACCAATGCTATCAATATCTCTAAGAATCTAGTAATGCATTCCAAGAAGAAGCACATCCCAATCAAGTTTTACTTTCTACAGGAATAGGTTACAGAAAAGAACATCAAGCTAGAGTACATTGGGACAAAAGAGTAGATTGCAGATATCTTCACCAATCCTCTTCTGAGGGAGAGATTTGAGTATCTTCGACAGAAACTTGGAATAGTTTCTACCCCACAGTGATCCACATGGCATCAGGAACATTAAGGCATGGGGAGAGAAGCATAAGATATGCATAATATACGTAAAGAATCTTTTTAATGCCTTTCATATACTTCATATATTTACATGAAGAAGCACCATGAAGAGAAAGCAGAGGCTTGTAGGCAGGGGGAGCAGCCACAAGGAGAATTAACCTTCACCATTGATGACAAAGGGGGAGAGAAAGACCAAAGGAATGGAAATAGAGAGAAATAATATATGCATAAAGACATGGGAAGCATTGGTCACAAGGGGAGTGATGGTCACGAGAGGAGCATGAGAAGGAACATGAGTGTTCCCATGCCATCATTTTTTTCATTAATTCCAAAGGGGGAGATTGTTGGAAAGTTGGTTTTCATTGATGTCAACAAGAAGTGGTTTTCATTGATGTCAACAGATGTGATGAGTGTATTTGGAAAAATATCCAAAGTGGTTCCCTTATTGTGTAGCTCTAAGTATGGCCCTCATGAGAAGACACTTTGAATAAAACTTCAATAAGCCCTAAAGGTGTGGTCACGACACCCAAATTTGGTTGAGGAATAAGGACATGAAGGACAGTGTAAATGGAGGTAACACATTCATAGATGCATAGTCATTTTTGTGTCATTTTTGGTGATAGATGGTACGCCATGTGGTTCCTCATGGTTGAGGAATTATGAGGTCATGAAGTTGGAATCCCCAAAGATGGGTTACGAAGCCCCTAGTTAGTTACAAGACAAATAATGAAAGGGTTAAGTGGTTGTAACAAGAAACCCCTAAAGTGAGCAAAGAAGTTACTTAGAAAAAGTATAAATACCCCTCAAGGAGTCTTTCATAAGTACATTTAGATACATATCTATTGATTATCTATGTTGTGAAGAACTTTTGGTCTATTGGAGAATCTGAGGTTGAGTTTGAGGTAGAAATTCTGAGGGTGCGAAGGAAGATCAAAGGTGAAAGTCTCGGAGTTGCATAAAATGTGAGTAACCCTAGTTTCTGAGATATCTACAGGTTGCAAGTCAGAAGGGCGCGAATGTACATGGGCTGCAGTGGAGAAAAGTGTGGATATCTGTGGGTAGTAGTGGAAGAAGTCACGAGTCTATGAAAATATTTTGAAAGGGTATGAAGTGATGCTTGTACCTCATTATTGATGCCCAAGTTGGTTTAATCATTTGTCATCTGATACAACAGAGTGTCCACAAGTTTAGAGGTGTGTTTTTATGTGTATTCATCATGGATGATATGGCACATGCTTGAGGAATGTCTTGGAGGGTTGTTTTGGTTTATGGTTGCATATGGATGAGGTCCATGTTTTGGTATCATTGATACATGCTTGAGACATACACTTGATACATTGTATATGGTTGTTATGGTTCATTGTTAGAGGAACATATTTATGATATTGGAATATATTTGAGGTATATCTTATGGTATATGGTATGATGCATGCTTGAGGTAAATTGTGGTACATGGTTTGGGTACATTATGTTGATATGGCATATATGAGAAGATCTGGTGGATATATCAGTGATAGGGAAAATGACAAGTTACATGTTGATGATCAGTTATAGGTTGACGTGACAATGATAGGTTATAGGTTGATGTGATAGTGATAGGTTAATTACATGTTGATTATTAGGGGTAGTGACAGTATCAGTAGTAGTAACAATTTTTTCTACATTTATATTTCAGAGTGGCAGGACGAGGCAAGGAAAGGGGGTCATATCCTCCTTCTGGTTGGTGCCAAAGAACACAAGGAGTTGGGTCTTCCTTCAGGTTGGAGCCTGAGAATCAGGGGGTTGGAGCCTCCTTCTGGTTGGAGCTAGAGAATTCAGGGAGTTGTAGCTTCCTTCAGGTTGGAGCCTATAAATAGGGGGTTGTAGCCTCCTTCCAATTGTAGCTAGAGAATTGGGAATTTGATGCTTCCAATGAATGTAATATTTTTACATATAAGAAAATCATTATGTGGTTCTCTCTCATTTAGGTTTCCACGTAAAATTTGGTGTATTGTGTTTCAGTGGATGTTTATTATGCTTTGTTGATTTATACTACTCATGATATATTGATGATATACTATTGATGATGTTAATGATTACATATTGTGGTTAAAAGTGATAATAAAGTGTGCATATTGATTCACCCCCCCCCCTCTCAGTATTCAACACATGAGTGTTGGAGTGAATTCCTTTGTTGTTGGGAGTTCATCTGAGTGTTGGAGCGAATTCCTTTGTTGTTGGCAGTTCATCTGAATGTTGGAGTGAATTCCTTTGTTGTTAGGGTGAATTTATTTGTTGTTGGGTGTTCATCTGAGTGTTGGAGTGAATTTATGTGTTACTATGGATAATTACTTTTTTGTTGGGTGTCCATTTGTTTTCTGGGAAAAATTTAGTTGTATTTAGGCATTTTTCATCCCTTTGGGAGTTTATAATTATTTGTTGGGTCATACATTCTATGTTGGGAGTTCACAAGAGCACCAATGACCTCTACCTTTTATCCATTTCCATTACACAATGCTCTTGCTATCCATACAATTGATTCTGAGTTGTAGCGAGAGGAGAGAAATCCATACGTTTCAATTGTTGTTGGACATGCAAAATACTTAACCCTAATTCTTTGAGAAATGCCTCAACATTCCACACCCTAGACACTCCAAGGAATGTTCCTTTGGTTAGTTACTTCTCTCTCGCTCACATCCTCATTTTCTCATGGTATGAATCTCACTTGGGAATCCACCTTCATCTGGAGCATTTCCTCTATTTCCCCCATGTATCACAATTGAATTGGGCATTAGAATAAATTCTAGTAGTATAGTAATGTTTCTGTGTAGGAGAGTTTCTCATAAGGAACATTACTGACATGGTTTGAATGATGTTGCAGTGAAGAGACATAGAATGACTGGGGTGACTGAGTTTGTAAGGGATCATTCCACCATCTGGAGCATTGGTCAATGAAATATTAATTCACTTTGAGGGTAGACTAGGTTTCAGGATGTTTCATTATTAAAATATTTTAATTGTTTCACGAGCTATTTGATTGACTAGTTCATGTGCAGGAAAGAGAAGAATGGTTTATTATGAATTTGGGGTTTCTCATTAAATGGGTGAAAACAAGGACTAGAGAATGCCAAGAAATGTGAAATTAGGTTATCTTATGTAAGACAATATTGTATATTATATGATATCCTTACTCATTCCACAAGTTTAAAGAATGAGTCACTTAGTCAACCAGAAACAAGAGAGTTCATAAATCAAATTCTGCAAAGAATTTGTTCTCTTGAAGGGAGTGGGATATGAGCCCCTCGATTACAGAGTAGATGGTATCATATCAGTTGAACCCTTAACAGAGACACTACTTCCAAGAACTGTGAACAAAACATTACAGACTACACCATGGTAAAATCAAGGAGAGATAAGTTGGAAGACTTAATGGCCAACAATGTCGAGCTTCGAGAAGAGAATGAGAGCTTGAAGGAACAGGGTAAGATGTTTAACCAGAGGATGGAAGAGATGGAGAAGCACATGGATACCTCTTCCCAATTGCTTCCATTGCTAAAGAATAAATTTAAAGAAGGAAAAGACTCCCTCATAGAAGTTAGAATAGATTGGGAAAAGCATAGAGCACAACTTGTGTACCTTGGTGAGAAGGTCATCTAGATGGACAACTGGCAAGAGGATAGGCTCAAGAAGATGATGACATAGTTTCAAAAAGATTTGGCAAAGAAGGAGAAGGCCATGGAAAGGCTTCAAAAAGTTGTCCAAGAGCATAGAGGAATAGGTAAACCTTCTATTTCCACTATGGATGCTAGCACCATGACAAATACCACCTTGGTAAGATCACCTTGGGTAGACGTCTCTCAAAATAATCTTGGAGAATTTGAGAAGCATACCAGGGGTATTGGCTATCAACTCCTAAAGAAAATGGGTTATGATGGACAAGGGCTAGGCAAGAGGAGACAAGGAATCTTGAGCCCCATTTTAGTCACACCCTAGACCAAGAATGAAGGCCTAGGATTTGATGTTAGAAGTGAAAATTACATCGCCATGAAGAATACTATTTTCGTGAAGGTGATAGACATGTTAGATTTGTCTTGCTCATCAGGAGAAGGATCAATAGAAGTAAGTGAAGGCGTCATCTCACCGCCACCTCATCCTCGTGGTAGACTGAATGAGAAAAAAATGAGGAGATTTTGCAGAATCAGACCACACCTACACTCAAATACAACAACAAACCAATCAGCGAATGAAAGAAGAAGAAGAAGACCAGGAGGTCCATGTAAACCAAGAAATTTTTTGTTTGTCACTGTTGCAAGAAGAGAGAACATACCATAAATAGTTGTTGGTATGCAAAGGAATGTTATTTTTGTGGAAAGAGAGCCCATTGTGAAGTAGCTTGTTGGAAGAAGCAATCCATGCTTGGTCTTGATTGTTTTCAAAAGTTGAATGACAAGAAGGCTTCTCTCATCCAACAACATACACAGAGGAACGTGAATAGGAGGAGTATGTCAAGCAATCATTGTAGTAGACACATGAACTTTTTCCACCACTTCAAGTTGAGTGGACATTGGGAAGCAATGTATTGGTGGATTCATCTAGAGATTCACCCCAGAAACCGTAAAACGTAGAGAAGAGTGTGAAAATTGAAGATATTAGGAGGTGAAGAGCTACCTTCATCTCCTATTAAAGAAGAAGATGTTTCCCAAAGAGTCTCAACAATACAAGAAGTCATCCTCAACAACGACACAATCATTTGTTTCATGGAATCAAGAGAGAGCAAAGAAGTATCTCAAGCATGGGATGACATCTCTTTCATCACACATTGGTTAAAGAATTACTTCCTAGAGGATGGACCAACTTATATATGACTAAGACTCCTACAACCATCATGTATGGGTATACAAGACAATCCTTCAATTGACATGGCTAGAAAGGGTTGTTTCCATGATGAAAATTAATTGATCCTAGCAGAGGAATGAAGCCACACTTCCATTAAGGAGTTTTTTCATGATGGCATCATGTTGGGGTCACAATTAGAAATAATACCAACATTCAACTTGGCTTCATTGGTAGCCAAGATGGGTTGTCTCCAATACAAAGAGGGAGATGGGAATGTGTGTTGAGTCTAGAGATCGAATTCGAAATATCTCAAAGATGAGAATCTATGAGAATATTGTTTTACTTCGAGAAAAATCGATCTAGTACCAAATCCATAGTCATAGACAAGGACTGGAGCTAGTAGCCAGAGCCACAACTTAGAGCCAGATCCAGAGTTAGAGCTATAGCCAAGATCTAGCGTTAGAGCCAAGTTCCAAAGAAGTATACAACATTGATCCAAATTGGTTTCCTAGATATTTTGGAGACCAAAAATCCTCTCAATGGGGAGGTGTGATCTGAAATGGATCCAAACTAAAGAGTGGACAAGACTCAGTACCTACAAAAAAAATTGGCAATCCAACATTATGAAATCCACATAAAACAATGCAAGTTAACCTAGAATAATGAAAATAAGGATATAAGGAAAAAGTTAAATAAATATGATTAACAAATGGCAAGGAAACATATAGGAGAGAAGGATAAGGAATGGGAAGTGAAAATCCATGGTTGTTGGCCTTCCCTTATCCCTTATCTCTCCCTATTTCTTCACTCTCGCTCATTCCCAAAGGGATTTTTTTTTGTCGAGAGAAAATTGTATCTGAAATTGCAGAAAGAAGAATATTGAGCACCATTCGACACTAGTTTACCTAGTTGGGTTATAGGGTAAAAATTACACATTAGTGTGTTTCTTTTTCCTCTATGTGATGAGTATCTAGTTCAAATTCACATGTGTAGTCTATAAAAATTAATTGGTTATCTTTAATGGATTTTATGTATCTCATCTAACTGGAAGAGGAGTTACTCATTGCATAATATTTTATTTCATTGTGTGAGAGGTTTACTTCAAAGAGAAAAAAAAAAACGTAAATGGTGCTTATGCATTACAACAACTAGTTAATCTCCACCATTGAATGCATCGGGTGAGGGAAGATCAATGGTCATCCTTGTAGGGATGTCAGATAACTTTCTAAAACCCTATTGGAAAATTCTTAATGTATGGATATTGAACTGAAGTGCCCAAGCATGTTTTCATCTCTATTAAGCGTGCAACTATTTTTTGGGTCTCCATCTAAGTGTTGGAGTGAATTCCTTTGTTGTTGGGAATTCATCTAAGTGTTGGAGGGAATTCCTTTGTTGTTGGGGAGAATTCCTTTGTTGTTGGGTGTTCATCTGAGCGTTGGAGTGAATTCCTTTGCTAGTGGGTTGAATTCCTTTGTTTTTGGGCATCCATTTGTTTTTTGGGGAAAATTCAGTTGTAGTTGGGCGTTTTGCATCCCTTTGGGAGTTTAGAATTGTTTTTTGGGCCATACCTTTTGTGTTGGGTGTTCACAAAATCACCCACGAACTCTACTTGTTATCCATTTCCACTACTCAACTCTCTTGTTTTCCATATAGTTGAGTCTAAGTTGTAGTGAGAGGAGAGAACCTTGTCTGTTTCAATTGTTGGTGGACATGGAAAATACCTAACCCTAATTCTTTGAGCAATGCCTCAACATTCCACACCCTAGACACTCCAAGGAATGTTCCTTTGGTCAATTAATTTTCTCCCACTCTCATCCTCACTCTCTCATGGTTTGAACCTCACTTGGGCATCCACCTTCATCTGGATCATTTCCATTATTTCCCACACGTAGCACAATTGAATTGGGCATTAGAATCAATGCTAACAGTATAGTAACATTCTTGTGCAAGAGAGTCATCCATAAGTAACGTAAATCACATGGTTTGAATGATTCTACAGTGATCCAGATGGATATCAGTGGCCACCCACCTTTTCCAACTAGCTCAAAATAGTTTTCTGGCAATTTTGGTAATTTACTATTTTTAGCAGTTTTAACTTCCAGGGCCATTTTGAGGGCCTAAATGAAGGTTTTTCAGGATCGAGATTCTCAATGATAATCTAAGGCATCATTGAGCCCCCAAAATGAATCTCCTCGACGATACCTTTCCAACAGGCTATCATACACCTAAAACGGAGATTGTATGCAAAAGTTACAACCCCAGGAAGTTGATGTACTAACTTACCCAAATGGGGCCCACATGACTTTTGGCGCTTCATCTCCTAGGGTTAGGTTTTTGGATGTCTAGGGTTTTTAGCATTCCTTCTTATTGTAAAAAGGCCTTCAAAGCCTCATTGTAATCATCTTCTTGCGAATGAGCACAGTCATCACATTTCTTCTCAGAGGTAAACCGCCACCATTCCAACAAGCTTGTTTCCGCTGCATTTTATAGTTTCATCTTATTTCATTATTGAATAGAAAACCAGTTTTATTGTATCTCTGTTATTTTTTGTTAAGCACCTGTTAATAATCTATATTCATTTCATTTTTCTCATAAAATCTGGATCATATAGTGAAGAGATAGAGAATGACTGGCACGACTGAGTTAGTAAGGCATCCTTCCATCATCTGGCGCATTGGTCAGTGAAATATTAATTCACTTTGAGGGTATACTAGGTTTCAGGATCTTTCATTATTAAAAGATTTTACTTGTTGCACGAGCTATTTGGTTGACTAGTTCATGTGCAAGCAAGAGAAGAATGGTTTATTATGAATATGGGGTTTCTCATTAAATGGGAAAAATCAAGGACTAGAGAATGCCAAGCAATGGGAAATTAGGTTGTCTTATGTAAGAAACTATTGCATCTTATATGATATCCTTACTCATTCCACAAGATGAAAGAATGAGTCACTTAGTCAACCCAGAAACCAGAGATTAATTGCACAAAGAATTGTACTGAGCACTAAATACCTTTCTCATCAGAGACAGAACTGAGATAGAGTTCAGAAATCAAATTCTACAAAGAATTTGTGTTGGTGAAGTGAGTGGGTTATGATCCCCTTGATTACAGATCACACCCACATCTGTGAGTGGAAGAATTATTCACCTTCCTTCGAATCCTTTGGTTTCTCTAACTAGACCTTTGTGATAGTGATGTGAACACTAGTTTCCACATCAATGATTTGTTTTCCCTTATCTAACTCAAAATTAGAATCTAGCCCAGAATCAGCTAAGGCTTTTAACTTGGCTAAAAACAATTGTTTGGAATGGAGTTCATCAATGTTGTGCCAAGTGTTTTTGTGGATCTCACACCACTTTCCAACATCCTTCTCCTACTTTGCATTACTCTTCTTTGCATGCAGCATGGACTAGATGGCCCGATGTTGGTTATCCTTTCTTTGTTCTTTGTTTTTCCAATTAGGGTCATCTTTACCAGTCTTTTGTTGTGGTTGATTTTCACACCCAAACTCTCTCTTGCCCTTCTATGGAATTTCTTACTCAAAAATATTGAAACCATACCAATAAGAAACTCCTAGTGAAGATGTGGAATACATTTTTGTTTGGATGTACCTATGTAGGCCACTGCAGTATTTTAAAACTAGAAGTGTTGTTCAATGTCTTTGATACCCAACTTTGAAGGTAAGGTGTGGAAAATATTAATGTATTTTGGCATCACCTGGTCTTTCCCCTAGCACAAAGTTTTCCATCTCATGTATCATTCATCATAGTTTCTAACCAAGTAGAATTCCTCCTTGAGTGCACCAACAAAATCCAACCATGTTGGTTCTATCCCAAATGTTTAAGATTCATGTTCAACATGTTGCACACAATAAGTGCCCCACTAATCATTGACATGGCGAAGGGACTCAAGGAGCATGAAAGTAATCTTTTCACTCTTGATTTTTTTTTTAATAGAGTAATAACCCTCTAACATACTTGACCATTTCTCCAAAGCATATGTTTCTATTTTGTCTTCAGACAAAAGAATATCAAATTTAACTTGTACCTTGAAGGGTGCCATACTCCAAAGTGACTACTTGTCAAAGGTGCCTCCACCTTTATTGGGCATCGTTGAAGGATCTATGCAAAATTATCCATCATCTCGTTCCTCTCTTGCTTGAGGGCTTCCTTGAGCAACATCATGATAATATCTCCTAGTATGTCATCTTTCTTTTTGTCTTCCATGGGAGGCCACTTGGGTTGGTGAGGGAATTATTCAATAGGCTTGATTAGTTCAAGGCCCAATTCGCTATACCCTAACCTCATTAGGGACGTGCATAGGAAAACAACAAAGAGAAAATTATTCTTATACCATTGATCTAGATTATGTTGAGAACGAAATTAAGATAGCAACAATAGGGGAAATACCACAAAGATATTGCAAAGAGCACAATAATACTGTGAAATCCAAACTCTATTAATGAATGAAGTAGTAAAAACACTACAATGTGCAAAGCAATACAAGCTAGTTAAAATGGTGGTAGTTTATCTTTGAAAAAGGATGTGTTCGCTACATTCATTTGAAAAATATTCCATAATAAGAGGCTAAAACTATATTTTGTAAATGCCAACAAAATCCTAAGAGGCAAAAACCCTAATATGCAATAATGCTAACCCTAGCACAAAATTAGGGTTGAGTGGGGATTCTAAGTTGGATGAATATCAATTAACAAGAATAAGGGGAGTCTTGTCAAGATCATAAATTTTCACTCATTTTTCTATTTTAGGTCTTCCTTAGCTCATTGGAAATAAAATTAAAACATTGAGTCAACTCTCTGAGCTTGCACATATTTGAGGGAAAAAACTGCATGAGAAAGCCCCAAAAAATGTGACAAAAGTTCAAGACCTGAAATTGTCAAAATCAAGACCATTTCGGAGATGGTGCTAGATGGTCACCTGGATCACCACCCTAGTAGAGTCAACCTTGACTAACCCAAAAGCATGAAGTTCCCACCAACGCTTCACTCTATCGATACAACCAAAGACAACCAACATAAGGGCCACACCTCGAGTCATAAGAAGTTTAATGCTCTCATCTTATGAACCAACCACATAAAATTTCATTGTGCACCAAAGACGAGGTTCCTCTTCCTATGTCACACCCTTAAGAATTAAGCACCTTATAGTCACTTGTCATGATTCATAGTTATAAAACAATAAGATGGTGTAAAGGTAATAGAAAATAGCATGATGGAAAACATGTTCGATGCTTTATCCGGTTTAAAGAAATAGTGATAGATTTGATAGTCAAAGTTATCAAACAATAAGGTGGTGTAAAGGTAATAGAAGATATCATGATGGACAACTTGGGTGGAGGTGGCAGGAGACAATGTGCATGTGACCCCCCGGTTTGATGCTTTCATGCAATTTAAATTCAAATCATATGGTCATTTTATTAGAAAAGTATTATCATCTAGAAGAAGAGAATGAAATGTTGAGAAAACAATTGGAAGAACATAATACACTCCTTGCAAAGAAAAATGTCTCCCTAGAACAAGAGGACACCCTTCTTACTACAACATGCTAAGCTCTTTGCCAAAGCTCAACACCTAATTAATCAATATGATGATATGCATAGCAAAGCCAAAGACATAAAAAGACATTGGATCTCAAAAAACAATGTATTGATTAAGATGGAAAAAAACCAAACTCAAGATCAAACCCACTTATAGCATAAGCATGTGAAATATATGAAGACACAAGTTCATTGACTTCATAATGATAAATAAACCTTGTTGATGGACTAGGAGGAACTTTACACAAAGTAGTAGAAGTCACTGAGACCCACATCTCCCACGAAGGTTTTGTTTCCTCTTTTCATAACCAACACCAACATGTACAAGATCAACTAGCACATATGGAAGAGAAGACACAAACTTCGCAAGAGCACCTATCATGGGAATTGTCAAAATGCCAACTAAAATGTTCCATTCTCGTCGAAGTCCCGTGATTTGACAATGTAAATTGACACGATGTTAAAGCCACAACAAACAATGTAAATTGACACGATGTTAATGTAAATTGACACGATGTTAAAGCCACAACAAGGGTATTATAAATGTTCTATATTTTGGTTTTTTGCTTTTTTTTAGATTTTTTTTGTTTGATTTTATCCAAAATTTGGTGACGAATGTTTGGATTTTGGATCTGTAGTTTTGAGTGATTAAGTTTGTATCATAAGAATATCCTAGATTTTTCAATACAATGAATTATTTATACATTTAAAAATACAATTTAAACAACAAAAGATAACGATTTTATCCATATTTACATAGCCAAACAAAAAACCAATGAACTATTTATACATTTAAAAATACAATTTAAACAACAAAAGATAACGATTTTATCCATATTTACATAGCCACACAAAAAACCAAAAACAACAAAAAACCAAAAACAAAAAATAACTTGTTTACCCAACTCCAAAAAATAATTGGTAATCGGCACTTGACTACTATGGAGAAAGGGAGATGAGGAGTATAATATCTTATGTCAACAATACTATGGAGAAAGGGAGATGAGGAGTATAATATCTTATGTCAACAAGGCCAGATTTGTAACTTTGAGAAGTAAAAGTAAATAATTAAATGATTTAGGCTTTCACAGCTTTGATAATTGTCTATTTGGATTTGTACAGCTTTGATAATTGTCTATTTGGATTTGTACTGTTTTGTGAATTTGTTATTCCTACGTTTTGAGCAGAAATCCACTCATCATCATGGATGAGAAGAAAACATAAAAACAATGCTTCATATTATTAACAAATTTTCTCTAAGGTGTAAAATTGTTGCAATCATGTTCGGCTATGAATGATAATTTTGGTGATAATAATTTTGATGCTTTGTATTAACAAATTCATAACACATTACAAATCCAAA
>JZKD02S1734669.1:95260-113504 GCA_000966675.3 Picea glauca
TATTATTTGAGTTTATAAATTGAAAATTCTACATATATATGATTCACTTTATGTAAATAATTCCAAAAATAATATCTCATATCTTAGAGTACAAAATCCCTTCATGTTCAAATTTTGGTTATACTTAAATTTTAAATAAAAAAAATTAAATATTAAGACTTTTTTTTTTATAAATTGAAAATTCTACATAATATATTATGAAGAGAGAAAAAACTTAGCGATTTTAAACATGGTTAAGAGTTTTTTTGGTCTCTCACTTTGGAAATTAAGTTTAAAGTATTTTTGGCTTATCAATTAACAATTATATGGATATTGAACTTGTAACTTTGAAGTTAAAGCAAAATCTTAAAGGAAGTTCTCTAACCAACTAAGCTAACACCTCATTTTAAAAGTAAAGTGAAACTTAGTCTTTAACAATCAAATCTAGGAGGCCTCTTTGTCTCACAAACAAAAAAATCTCATACACCAATGTGACCATCTAAATTTACCATATAACTTTAAAAGTAGATTATTATTATTCTTATAAGGTTACTTTTAAATTAATTTTTATAAATTTGCATAACTAATAATGAAGCGCACTCGAAAGATATGGGAATAGGTGAACCTCAGGAATCATGTGCCCAAAACTTCGAGGGGATTCGACAATTGCAGTCGTACTTGACGTTTTTCACGCGTTATTTGTTTGTAAGGTATTTAGAAGATATGCTTTACAAAGAAAGGTTATGGTTGGTCACATAAGATATTGTAGGTGAATTATTGTGTTTTTGAAATTCCGGGGACAGAAAGCTTGAGTGTTGATAACGTTAGTGACCACCAAAGAGTTCAAATAAAAAAAAAACCAAATTCTACATTCGTCGTTGATGATGCAGGCCATACGTCCTCTGCACACCTCCACTCGTCTGTTTTCTAAATATTCCACTGCCATGTGGACTTCTGAAAAGGTTCACACAACCGACAAAACTGACCTAGGTCCATGATTGAATGCAGCAGCCACTAAACTTGATATTGTTCTTATTTTTATCGGTCAAGATTTATATCTGATATTTTTTGAGTGGTTGAACTCATCTCCATCTTCACCTTCATTTTCTGTAGAGGATGGCGGGCGGTTGTGTAGAGGGAGTGGGAGTATCGAATGAAAGAGTTGGGAGGGAAAGGAGGAAAGTCAAGAACTAGACCTTCTTTCCTTGCGCCTATTGTAAGTGACATATTCTTCACCTATGTGCTCATGACCCTCTAGGTCTTCTGCTGCACTCATTGTCTTTAGTCACAGGATGGAAAGAGTAAAGCTATAATACCACTGTAATGTTCATGACTTGGCTAGTCTAGGAAATGTTGTTATTGTCTGTGTAGGATTAATAGTTTACAACATATAAATGATCATACAAATAAAAAATGCGACAAAACACTACAAAGTTTATATTATGATATCTTTGCAGACTACAAATGTCGAATGTGGCTGAATAAAATGAACCACTCAGCTCGATCAAATGATAAAATGATATTATCCAGAATACAATAAGCAAACTAAATGATAATACCCAATAATAGATGAGCATTGTGGGATCAATGGATGAGCTGGAACTGTGGTATCTCACACGGTAACTGTTGAAAGTCTGGAAATTTCACCCTAGTGTCTAAACCTCTAGGAATGGCCTAGAAACTATCCCAAATGGTGTGCCCTACTCTAGCTCTCAGTTCTAGTGACTGACCGACCCCTCTGCTGGTGTGTTTGGACCCCATATGGATCCCCCTGGGGGAATGCACCCCTCTCTCACTGGAAAATTGTTCCCTAGTGATCCCATCATTAGAATCGACTGAGATGTGTCTCAAAATGACTACCTTGGCCTACTGGAAAATGGGTCAGAAGGGTTTCCCTGGGTCTGATCTAATGACCGCTCGGGAATCCCGAATGTGTCCGCCAAAAGTGTTGCACTCCCAAGTCTGGAAAATGCACCCTAGATGGTTCCTTCGTCAAAATATGATGAGGAACCAGGAAAAAGATGTGCCTTGCTTTCCTCTCAAGTGGGTCAGAGGGGAATCTTTGAACTCTCCCTGGATGGGAAAAATCGATCCACTGAACCTCCTTAGAAGTTGCGCTCTCACCCTGGATAAGTGCACCCTTTCTGCTAGACCCTGTGTAACTGCTGCTGAAGAATGATGGAAGACCTGTGTGATCTTCCCAGTGACTAGGGTGTGTCTCTCAACACCGAAATTAGCCAAATGGTGCCTTCCTCCTGGAATCCACTTAACTATCTCTCCTGAGATGCACCTCTCTCCTCAATGACAAGTAAAAATCTACATAATGATGAATTAGGTCGCTGACCCTTCTCTTACAGCTTTCCTAAACCCTAATTAACTGCTAAAACCCTAATTCTCTATTGACTTCTAATTTTATCCTGTATGTTCTATGTTTATATCATAATGGCTTAAAAGTGCTTTTAACCACTTTTAGCTCAATGCCACTTTCTGAACAAAACACCTTTGACTGAATTGACCTCTAGTAACCTTGTTTACCCCTTTTCTGGCCCTCACTATAGTCTAACGGGGCAGTTTAGACCATTAAGCCTCCTCTTTGGAGCTCCTATTTGGAAAGGGACATTACAATTGCTATATCAGTGTTAATAATTTTCAAATCATGATAGCCAATGGTGGGTCCATGAAATCTGGTGGGCTTTGTGAAATTGTACGTCTTCAAATTGGACATTACCACCAGAAATCTCATATGTTTGCCATCAAAATGGGCGGGTGTGACATTGTGCTAGGTGTTGAATGGTTACACACTTTGGGTCCCATTCTTATGGATTTTAAGGAATTAACCATGCAATTCCAACAGGAGGGACAAAGGTATCACTTCCAAGGTCTCACATCTGGTTCTCCTGAGATCATCAGTTCCCATCACATGGAAACACTCCTCAAGAAAGGCCACTCTGATATTATTTCTCAACTCCATTCTATTCACGCGGTTGAGACACCCTCTGTGCATCCTGACCTCCAAGCTATTCTCTCCAAACACCAAGCTATTTTGTCCTCTCCTCAGGAACTTCCGTCTTCTTGTGGTGTTCATGATCATTCCATACCCCTTGTTCCTGGCAGTCTTCCTCCCAATGTTCACCCTTATCGTCATCCCTTTTCCCAAAAGAATGAAATTGAGAAAATCGTGCAGGAATTTCTCCAAGTGGGTGTTATCCGCCCTAGTACCAACCCTTATTCTTCTCATGTGGTCATGGTACTTAAGAAAGAAGGTACTTGGCACATGTGTCTTGAATTTTGTTCCCTCAATAAACTAACCATCAAGGACAAGTTTCTCATTCTTGTCATTGATGATCTCTTGGATGAGTTGAGTGGTGCTCATTATTTCACCAAACTTGATCTGCATTCAGGATACCACCAGATCCGTATGCAAGATGCTGACATCCGCAAGATTGCTTTTCGAAATCATGAGGGTCACTATGAGTTATTGGTCATGCTCTTTGGCCTATGTAATGCCCCCTCCACCTTCCAAAGCATCATGAATCATGTCTTTCGTCCTTTTCTTCGTCATTTTGTCTTAGTTTTCTTTGATGATATTCTCATCTATAGTAAAACTTGGAAATCCCATCTTGCCCACGTGGATCAATTTTTTCATCTACTCACTCAACATCAAATTTTCCTCAAACACTCTAAATGTGCCTTTGGCGCCTCAAAAGTTGAGTACTTGGGTCATATTGTTGGCAAGGATGGTGTCCGGGTGGATCCTAACAAGATTGAATCCATGAAGGTTTGGACTTCCCCCAAGACTATCAAAATCTTGCATGGTTTCCTGGGTTTAACAAGATATTATCGCAAGTTTGTTCAAAATTATGGAAAGATTGTGGTGCCTGTCACTACTCTACTTAAAAATAATTCTTTCACTTGGACTCCCATAGCTGATCAAGCCTTTCAAGCATTGAAGGCGACTATGTTCACTACTCCGGTCTTGGCCCTTCCTGATTTCACAAAGACCTTTGTCTTGGAATGTGATGCCTCTGGGAGGGAATTTGAGCAGTCCTTATACAAGAGGGGAAACCTTTGGCCTTTACCAACAAACAATTGTCAAACTTCCATTTGGGCCAATCAATATATGAAAAGGAAATGTTGTCTATTATGCATGTAGTAGATCTCTAGCGCCCTTATTTCTTGGGGAAATGCTTCCAAATTAAGACAGATCATCAAAGCCTCAAGTATTTTCTGGAGAAACAACCTTCCTCTCCAGAGCAACAAAAATGGGTAACTAAGCTCTTTGGATATGATTATGAGATCATTTACAAGAAAGGTAAATAAAATGTGGTTGTTGACGCTCTTTCTCAAAAATATCAAGATGAAGGGCCCGTTTTCTCCCTATCCTTCATTTTCCTATATTGGCTCCAAGTTGTTCACCAAGAATGGCTACAAGATCCTAAAATTTTGCATCTGATCCAATACTTGCAAGAAAATTCTCCATCTTCCCCAGGGTACTCTTGGCACAATGATGAGATTCACTAAAAAGGCCATTTGCATTTAAGTAAATAGTCATAACTTAAATCCATGATGCTTTCTGAGCTTCATGCTACTCCCATAGTTGGGCACTCAGGGCTTACCAAAACTTATGACAGGGTCAAACATTCTTTTTTGGGGGATGGTATGAAAAAGGACGTTCACACTTTTGTGGCCAATGTGATGTTTTTCAATGTAACAAGGGAGAAACAATCAAATCCCCTGACACACTCCAACCGCTTCTGATTCCATCTACTATTTGGAGGGACATCTCTATGGATTTCATTGTGGGATTACCTAAATCAAGCAATAAGTCAGTCATCATGGTGGTAGTTGATCGTCTTACCATGTATGCTCATTACTGTGCTCTTCAACATCCATTTACTGCATTCATTATGGCTTAAATTTTCATGGATCATGTCTTCAAAATTCATGGCATGCCTCATTCTATTGTTTATGATCGAGACCCCACTTTCACCAACAATTTTTGGCAAGAACTGTTCAGGCTACAAGGAGCTCAATTGCATCTCAGTACTTCCTATCATCCCTAGAATGATTGTCAAACTGAAGTTGTCAACAAGTGTTTGGAGACTTATTTGAGGTTTTTTTCCTCTTAAAGGAAAAATCAATGGGCTCAATGGTTACCATTAGCTGAATGGTGGTACAACACTTCTTACCATACAACTACTCGCATGACTCCTTTTGAAGCAGTATATGGACAAAAACCAGCTTTCGTTCTCTCCTACATGCAAGGTGTCTCAAAGGTTCAGGAGGTTGACCAAACACTTACAGTTTGAGAGGATATTCTCTGTACCCTTAGAGAGAATTTGGTTATGCCTCAAAATCACATGAAGCAACACGCTGATCATGGTCACTCAGAATGTCAATTTGTTGAAGGAGACCAGGTATTTCTTCATCTGCAAGCTTATAAACAAACTTCACTCAAGGTTGAACATTGTCAAAAACTGGCACCCAAATCTTATGGTCCTTATACAGTTCTCAAGCGCATGGGATAGGTGGCCTATCGGTTATCTTTGCTTAGTTATTCCAAGTTCCATCCTATTTTTCATGTCTCATTCTTAAAGAAGGTGATTGGAACTAAGTTCCAAACTACAACCAACCTTCCTGAATTGGATGAATAAGGATCCATTTGGTTGCAGCCACAAGTAGTTTTGGACCAGCTTGAGCTTCGTCTTCATCATCACACCATCAAGGAAGTGTTAGTTTAGTGGAAATATACAATTCCAGCCAATGCCACCTAGGATCCAACTAACATTCTGCAACAATTTCCTCATCTCAAGCCTTGATGACAAGGATGATTTTAAGGGGGAGGGCATGTTAGGGAGCCAACCTACCTAACCCCACAAGTGGGTAGAATAATATATTTCATGTAATAAAGGTAAATATTAATAAGACCTAGCAATAAGGAGGATTAAGTCAATTGTAAGAAGACCTAATAGAAGCTTCCTCTTCTAGAAGGGTCTTCCTCTATGTTGTTCTTTTGAATAGATAGATTTAATATAAATAAGAGTAGAGGGTATGAGAAGTTTTGTCTTGGAAAATTATTGTAATAGAGATCTGCTCTGCCAAAGGTTGCCCCCTCGAAGAGGCAAGTGAACATTGTTTCCTATCAATAAAGGTATAATTCTGGTGTTGTGGTTCCATATAATTTGTTGTTCTACTGTTATATCTGCAATATTTCAGTATTTTGTTGCTATCTCAATATTATTCTCTACATTATTTCTCTATTCTGCTAATATAATAGATCTGGTACCTTACATAGTCATATGACATTGTTTTCCATAATAGTTTGTTTGTTCTTTTCTTTGTGTATTGGAGTATCTTTACTTTATGATGTATTGACGATTGATTATTGGCATTATTATGAATGAAGTCCAATACCATATTTTTTAAAACTGTGATGGTTCAATTCACTTTTTTCATTTCCATCGTCAATGAAGAAGAATTGTAATATTAAGAAGAACAAGGACAATGGCATTATACATTTGTTGAGTTTCATGGAACTGAAGGGGAATTTTGGCTCTTTAGTGAATGATGTTGATGATTGGGATGTAGAGAACGTGTCTCCTTCAACTTTGAATTTGATGTCTATGACATAATGCAAGAGATTTTCTTGCAAACCCTCATCCATTTCCTTGCATAACATTAGCATCGATATTAGGTTGAATTGAATCTATAGTTAGTTGGAATAGACCCAATTCTTAAAATTATGTGCAAAGAGGTGTTGAATAGGTTGGAGAATTGTATAGATGGCCATGTTTTGTAAGGTCAAATTATACTGTGAGCTCATTGTTCAATGGTGATTAGGAATACAAATATCCATGTGCAACAAATGGGAGAAATATAAATGTTCTACGATTTGGACTTTTTTCGGCAATCATCAACAAAATCTGGGTATAAAAGAATAAGTGGAATAACAATTTTCCATTGTTGAATTTACATTTTTTATTGCAAAAATGGATTCAGTTCCCTCAAAAACCCATATTTCACCCATATTGTATAGTGTCAACAATCGATAACTACAATTGCAACAATTCTTCTAAATTTTTAGTCTAATTCTTGGAAAAAATGATCGGAAAAAAAAAGACTGGAAAAAGTCCAAATCATAGCATGTTTAGACTACATGCAATAAATGGGTTTGGTGAGTTTTTCCTTCCTTCATTCTTTATTTTTTGAAAGAAACAATGTAACATCAATTTCTATCAAACAATTAACTAATTGATTTTATAGAGCTTACATAGGGTTTTTGGTACTAATAAATTAGCAATTTTGAGCATTGCTAAGGTATTTTTGGATTATCAATTGGCAATTTTGAATGGGTGACCTTCTTTTGAAGTCTTGGTAACTAGGGGCAAGGCATGGAGGTCATAATTAAGGTAGTGTGATTAATTTCACTAGTTTCAATGCCACTTCGTTACCCTTGTGAGCATCACTTGATGCAATGAGTGCTAAGTGGACTATCAAAAAAGGCATTGTCTAACTATTCTACGAAATGTTTTTTTTTCACCGGAATCGGACTACATAAATCTGCACAAAATCACTATTTTTTGTTGTTTAAAATCCATTTTTGAATGCATAAATGGATTCAACATGCTAAAAAACCTCTAAATCACCCGAATTATACATAAATAATCACTCAAATATGTAGATCTAACTATTTCTTGTAGAATTCTAGGCAAATGTTTCAAGAAAAAATCACTAGAAAACATTCATTTCGTAGAACATTTAAACTACGACATCAAAAAATATGAGAAAATTGGTCAATTACAATTAATGCTTATGGATGTGAGTCATGGATCCATGTTCACTTTATGCAAATAATTCCAAAAATAACATGTCATATGTTAGAGTACAAAAACTTTGATGTTTAAGTTTTGGTTATACTTAGATTTTCTTGCTTATAATTAAAAATTTAAATATTAATATTGTTTTGGTTTATAAATTGAAAATTCTAAATATATATATGATTCACTTTATACAAATAATTCCAAAAAGGATATCTAACATTATTCAAATAATTCCAAAAAGAATATCTCGTATTTGGATTTTTTTTGTTTATAAAAAAAAAATAGAAATTTTTTTTTTTTTGTTTATAAATTGAAAATTATATATATATATATATATATATATATATATATATATATATATTTCACTTTATGCAAATAATTCCAAAAATAATATCTCATATATTTTAGAGTACAAAATCCATTGATATTCAAATTTTAGTTATACTTAAATTTTGAGGCTTATAAATAAACAAATTTAAATATTAAGATTTTTTTTATAATTTGAAAATTCTACACATAATATATTATTATGAAGAGAGAAAAAACTTAGCCATTTTAAACATGGTTAAAAGTTTTTTTTTTTTTTTGGGTTTCTCACTTTGGCAATTAAGTTTAAAGTGTCAATTAACAATTATATGGATATTGAATTTGTGATTTTGAAGTTAAATAAAAATCTTAAAGGTAGTGCTCTAACCAACTAAGCAACATCTCATTCTAAAAGTGAAGTGTAAGTTTAGTCTTATACTTCTAGATCCAAAATCCCAACCAAAAATATACAAAAGTGAGATTTCAAAGAGTAATATCAATTTATGGTTTTGAGATTTATAGTTACAAGTTCAAATCGAGAGGAGGTAGGGTATGTATACCTCCTTGCCAAGGACGAGATCTCTGTGTCAACCAACAGTGTCGATTATCATACGACATCCAACCCTTCAAGGATGAGGTATTATGTTATGTTGACCCATTGGATGTCTGTGATGTCCTCTTGGGCCAACCATATATGTGGAGACGCCATGTTGTTTATGAGTCTCGACCCCGTAGTGTCATTGTTACTTTGGGGGGTCATCTCTATAGAATACCAGAGGTAGTTCCAACTATTGTTCCACCTAAACAATGCCGCAAGGTAGTAACTCATATTGCAAAATTCAACTTCTTCACAATCTGTTCAAAAGGGAAACATAAGGACACTACAACCACTACAGCCTCGCCCCAAGCACCTTCTATCCAACAGAAGCAGGTCGAAAAGGTTGCAGCAAAGTGCAAAGATTCCTTCTGCACATAGGAATCTCATGCAGCCAGACTAGCTAAAAAGGTCCAACCATTCCAGCCACATGTTCGTGACAACCTTCAACAAGCTAAGCAACACAACTTCTCCAATAAGGCAAACAACTCATCAAGATACAGATTCAACAAACGCTTTTCCCTCTCCCCTGAGCACTCAACGCAATGGATACCATTGATTCCTAAGGAGGGAGGATTGATCTAGGTGGATATCGGTGGCCACCCACCTTTTCCTACTGGCTCAAAACAATTTTCTGGCAATTTTGGTAATTTACTATTTTTAGCAGTTTTTAACTTTCGGGGCCATTTTGAGGGCCTAAATGAAGGCTTTTCTGGATAAATCTTCTCAATGATAGCCGAAGGCATGATTGATTCCCCAAAATGAATCTCCTCCACAATACCTTTCCAATGGGCTATCATGCGCCTAAAACGGAGATCGTATGCAAAAGTTACGACCCCGGGAAGTTGATGTACTGATGCAGGAGCATCGCAAAGAACGAGCAAGCACAAGGACGGAAGACAGCTGGAAAGCACCAGTGCACATTTTTTGAAACATTAATGTAATATTTAAGAGGAAGCACACTTGTAGATTGTAAACAGATCATGAGCGATCCACTCTCATCTGTAGTAGGTGAAGGCATTTATACATAATTAATATGAGTAGGTAGATTTAAATGCAGATTAGATAGTTTTGAAAGTAGGAGGGAAAATGGACTATAGACACCCTCATATTGTATCATTGTAACATTAGCATCAATAGAGCATAGAGCATAGAGAGGAGAAGAAGCATAGAACTGTATTTGAAAACACCCATGTATAGAAGTCCTGAATTAATACATGAAGCTTTGATTCAGACTTATGGTGTCATGATATTCTCTGTGTATGTATGTTGTATGCTATGCTCGTAGCTATTTTACTCTTTTTGTTATGCATTTGTTGTTATGCTATGTATGTATGATTTTCTTGTTGAATGTCTGAAATCTGAAGAGAGGAAGAGTAAAGAATGAGTTTCAATTGTTTCTCTGTTTGAGCAAGCGTTTTTCTTGCAAGGAGTGTAGGGAAATTGTTCGCAAGGTGTGCATTGACAGAAGTCAGAGTTCATCTCTGAAAGCTCAGGAGGGATAACATTTGTTCTCATTCTCGCTGAAGTGCAAGTTAAGCACAGAATCCGTGCAAGGTGTGCATCGGCCGAGTAGAATCTCAGAGTTTACAACTTGAGCAAATTGTTGAAAGACTATTGTTACAAGGAGTGCACAGAGTCAAAGAGGTTCAAATACTAGAGCGTATTTGAAGAAGAGCCACAAGGAGTGCGCGCAGGAGTTATCCCCAGAGTACTTGAGGATTTCAAGCAAGCTCAGGAGGGATAAATTCTTCGAAGTTGTCGAAGAAAAGCTCAAGGGGGCTAGTACCTTGAAGTGTTGGAAGGAGGTGTAGCAAAGTTACTTTGCAGGCAGATAAGTTCCATCGAAGGAATAACTGCTAAGTTTGTGAGAGTTGTCAAGGAGAAACAGATGGTTGGAATTCTCCATGGAGAATTCGTGAATTTCCAAGAGCCGTTAGATCTTGCAGAGGAGCAGGGAGGTTACGACAAGTATTCTTCAAGTGCAAGCTCAGGAGAAATTGGACCGTAGGATCCAAGTCGAAAAGGGTCGTTGGATCACTCGTGAATTCTCACTTCGGGGATTCACGAGTTGAAGGACCGAAAACCTTACATCAAGATTCGCGAAATCACAAAGTGTGAAGTCCTAAAGGGGTGAAAAGATTGTGTGGGCCAGCTATTGGTGAAGCGTGTCAGAAATTGGCATTTCAGCATTTCGAAGGATAAGAATTTGGGATTTTGTTTCCGAGATTCCCGAAATTGTGAAACGCGATACTGTTGTGGGAGAGGACGCGACAAGCATTTTTGGCGCATCAAAATTTCAGGTTTCGGAAGGCGAAGAGTTGAGAGACTTGGAAGGAGAAGTCGCGAACTTCGAAGTTGCGAAATCACGAGAAATACGACCACATCATTTGGTCAGAGGGATATTGGAATTGATGCTTCGTGTTTGATCGCGTGGGCTCAATTCATAAGGACCTGTGGAAAAACACCATTTTACGTGCGTGGGATTCCTCGAAGAGGAATCAAAGATTCAATCCAACTCAAGGGCAGGAATTAGAATGATCCTGTAGCGGACCTTGAACTGAGGGCTGATAGAGGGTTGGGGGTCTACGTCATGTACTAACTTACCCAAATGGGGCCCACATGACTCTTGGCGCTTCATCTACTAGGGTTAGGTTTTTGGATGTCCAGGGTTTTTGGCATTCCTGCTTATTGTAAAAAGGCCTTCAGAGCCTCATTGTAATCATCTTCTTGCGAATGTGAGTAGCCGTCACATCTCTTCTTAGAGATAAGATGCCACCATTCTAGCGAGTCTTTCACTCTGTATTTTTACAGTCTCATTACATTTATTTCATTAATAGAAATCATGTATTACTGTATATTTGTGTTTATGGTTGCAGCTCTGATACATTTATGTTACATTATTGAATATCTGCGATATATCTATGCATTTCTTTATTATATCTCCACTCTCATTTCGTGCCGAAAATAAATCTGGATCACTATCACCTCAATAGGCTTCTCAATGCCTTGGCCCTTATCCTTATTTTTCTTTAGAATTGAAACCTTGGGTAGGAATTGTTCTTCAACAACCTCCCTGAGAGATGGTGATCTAGTAAAGGGCTTCCTAACTTTTGTGCTAGCTGTTGGAGAAGGTGAAGAGAAATGAAATTTTCTTCCTTTCTTAGTTGTGGCTTTAGTAGATGAAGGGACCTCTTCCATTTCTGGTGCAGGAGGAGGTGAAAAGTATCTTTTTGGAGAATGATAAGCCTCCCTCTCTGTTTCTTCAATTTCCTTGATGACCTATTGGTCCTGAGTAGGGGATTTGCTCTTTCTTTTCTTTCTTGTTCCTACTGGAGCAGTAGTAGTGGATGGCAAAGTAATTTTCATCTTTGAATAAGGAGTTGAAGCTATGTCCAACTTCATGTGAGCATAAACAATGATTTTTTCCCATGGAATGCTCCTCTTCTTCAATTCTTCTAAGACCAACATCCTGATCAATCCAGAGTGAAAGACACTAGTGTTCAAAACCTTGGACTTGGCTTGGACTCTATCAGTGATTTTCCCTATGCTCCTCAACAAGTAGAAAGAGATATTCATTTCATCTTTACCAGTAAAATGAAGCAAAAGCCTTATATGTTACTGGTATAACATATTAAACCTTCCTTCACATGTGAAGTATCTCTGGATGATCTTCAACATCTTGTCAAAATCTTCAACTAGATGACTTCTGGGCAGTCCCTTGGACAAGTTGTCAGTATGATAATCTAGTTTGAGGAAGTCCTTGGAGAAGTCAACATTTAAAGTCATGGATTTAAACCATCTCTCCCCAGTGTTAGGAATCCATGTGGCTGCTGCAATAGAGGCTTCAGACACCTCAAACTCCATATCTCCTACCTTAGTCTTAAGGCCATCAAAATGTAAGGAAAATTTCCTTTCCACTTCAGGATGCCCTCTCTGTATGTTTTGGCAAAAAGAGAGGCAAATCACCCTCTGAAAAAATTCCCTAACCATTGGTTTTGCATCAAATAGGTGCATGTCTGAGGGTTCAGTTCTGACCACAGTTCCTCCCTTGTGAGATTTCTTCTTCTGAGGTGTCTCCATGGGTCAAGATGAGGGATCAAAAGCTATGGTGCAGTGAATTTTTTGAGATCAAATGGAGGTCGCATTCAATGGGAGAATGGCAGTGAATAATGGCTTCTCTTTCCTATGATTCTCCTCTAACTCACCTTGTTTTGACAGAACACTGCTTTGATGGATTTTGAAAGGCAAGAAATGTAATTTCCCCTCCCCTTATTGTCTGCATATCTCAAACTAAATAATGATAATATAATGAAAGGAAAACTGCTGCAATGGTCTTTGAATACCTGGCAAATAACACTCCAATCCAAATAGTAGAGAAAACAGGGGAAATGTAGTGAGGTTTCAACAACGTTTTTTGGTAGTGCAGTGTGCACAAAAGGAATAAGTGTTTGCATGGGAACTCAAAACTCAAAAGTAAGATGAATTGGTGCGTGGATAACTGAAAACAAGGTGAAAATGGCTGCAAGTCTGTGAGAGGGAAATTATGGATGGAGAGGGATGAAGGAGGGAGCGATTTGTAGAAATGGTCGCTACCAAAACTCAGGGAACAACTATCACAAGAATTCACTATGCAATGGTGGGAGCTCATGGAATACTTGGAGGAGTAATGACAATTTGAGTCTCTGCAATCGGTTAGGAGACCACCATGACCACCTCATCTTCCAAATCCACCTTAGCAGCTGATCCCATAGCGTTGTCTGCAACTGGTCTGAACTAGCAGTTTCAGTAGCGTCAAGTTTGAGAACATTCAAATCTTTGAAACCGTTAGCAAACTCATTAAAACCAAATCTTTGAATACATGTTTTAACGAACCATGGTGCTGAAAACAAGGTAGAACATGACCTCAGCGAAATGATGACGAATCATGGCAAGGAATACAGGACAAGGACTGTGCTACAGAAACTCCTAATGAGTTGGAAACGCTCTTTTTCAAAAAGGATGATTTGACCACCTTTAATCGGACATAGGGACAACATGGCAAGGATATAAAGGTATGAGTGAAAAGAGTGACATGTCAAGTCATGTAGGTCATGGGATGGGTTAGGCTTGGTGTCAAGTCATGAGGTGAGTCAAAACTATAAGCCATAAAATGAACCTAGGCTAAAAATCTATGTGAGGGCCAAAAAATGAGCCAACACCTAAGCCTTTATTTGTTCAAGCTAACCTAAGTAAATCACACTAAGAAAATAAATAAAATTTGAAGTCTAAAGGCTTAAAAACTTAAAACTAAGGGCTAAAAGACCTAAGGAAACTTAGTGTGATAACAATTTTTACTTCTTATATGGCTGCAATATTCTTTCATTAAGCTTCTTCTCTTAATTCCTAAATGGTAAATCAGCTCATGCATAAACTTAACCATACTTAACCATAGTCTTTAAAAGAGATCAATTTCAGATCAAGTTGCATCGTGGGCCTTTTTACATCATTGATAGGTGACCTTGTGCTCAACAAATGACAAATCATCATTGGTCACTGACTGAGCGGTTTTGCTTGTGTTCAGTGTCAAGAACCGTTATCACACATAGGGATTCATGTGGTACCTTGGTTTCCATTTGACCCCATTGGTGGATTCTTCGTCTTTGTCAGTAGTTTTCATCATTGGATACTATTCAGAGAGTCATTGTCGTGTATTATTACATATGGCACATGCCGAAGTCGTTCCTTAATGTGGTTCCTTCAATCTTTTCATCCTAGTTCTTCCAAATATTTGGCCTTCTGCTACTCCTCATGCCGGATGATGGAGGATGCCTTAATTCCTTCCTTCCAGTGGATCTCTTCCTATCGAATTCAACACATCTGGTTTTGGGACAGGGATCTAGAGTCATTTTTAGTACCTTGGGACTTGCAGTCATCATTGGTAGGTTCCATCGCTATTGACAGTGGGAATGCATCAATGTCCCCTAATTTGTAGATTCTATCAGGTGTTCAACATCAAATCATTTATTCACACTTGTTAGATTGCACTAGGTACCTTGACACCCATTATTATTATCGGTGGGTTGTCTCGCGTTTTTTAACAATATACATCAATGACTGATAATCAAAGGGTGTCTCACTGTGTTCGGCTTCAACACATCTATTCGCATAGTGTAGACTTGTACCATGGTGGTTTGTTTTGAAGACCTCAGGGCAAGTATGAGCATCACCTCGTTTGTGCTCCTACATGAGTTGTACTGATCGTACCACCTTTTTTTACAGTGGTACTTGTAGAGAATCAATTTGTTCACTTCATTGACTATAGATATTCTCTATTTGATTCTGAGACATAGCTCCACTGTGTATCCATTTGTGGATATGATCTACATTTGCATGGATCCACTTTGTATTTCTCTCATGGCCACGATTGCTACTTTTCTATATTACATGGATCCACTATGTACATTTTTCATGACCATGGACATCAATTATGTTTTCATTACTCATGGAACCACAATGTACTTGATTTGGTGGCCATGCTTACATCACTCCTGAGCATGGGCATGCCTGACTTGGGAAGAGAGTATCTTACTTGTTTCTATTGTAGGTATTATTCTGGAATTGGTCTTCAACTACTCCTACCCATGCCCTCTACAATATCATGACTATTTTGTAATGTATTTCGGCCACTAGTTTCTCTTCTGACCTCACACATTAGGGGGCATCTGTTATAACATCATTTGACACCACACATTCTTATGATGACTTATTGGCCTCAACTACATCCCTTTCCCTACTTGCAGGACCATTTCCCCCCTTTTCCTCCTTAAAAATACTTAAAAATTAAAACCCCATTTTGGTTGATGTATGTGACTTTCCTTAAAGCATCCCGTGTACGTACGCTATTTTCTAGTTAACAACCCGTGTATATGTGAATTTAGCTCAAAAAATTAATAATTCTGACTTTTCAGGCAGAGTTGATGGATTCCTGAGGTTCCTGACCTCCTATAGCCCATCCATAATTACTCCAACTATAGAAAAGGAGTATAAATTAGAGCCTTGGGGTGGAGGAAAAAGAGAATAGAGAAATGCATCCTTATGCTGGCATTTCCAATTCAGTCCTGCAAGTCCCCCTTTCCCCTTGCATATGAGATTGTCCCTTCCATCTGAAAACCCTTGTTTTCAGAAGTTATGTTCTCCCTATCTTGTTAGGAAGAAATCCTTTGCCTTCCTTGGACTTGTTTGAGCACAAATTATTGGAGGTTTTGTTGATCATCTCTAGCCTTGGGTGGAGGAACTTGGAGCCCAATTTTGGGACCGTGCCACAATGGTTACAGGTTGTAACAAAATTTTATGTTGTTCATAATAAAAGATATCTTGTTCTCATCCAATTTCATAGGTTGATCCATGTTGTTATTGTATACTACATCTTCTAATTTGAATCTATTATGAAAGTTGTAATGTTCATGCTTTAGTTGATTATCAGATAACTACCTATTTGCAATTTCTCATCTCTTTGTGTGCAAAAGATTTCAAAGGTTGTTGCAAAAGAATGTTGGAGCAAAAATCTTGGTGTGGAATCAACATCAAACGTCAAAATCTAGGTTTGTTTTCTTCTCTCTCCCTTGAAAGTTAGTTATTGCAAAGTAGTTATTTTTAATTCATTGCTTGATTTGAATATGAGAGTGGTCTTTTAGGGTATCACTCTATTGTGGCCTTGACCCATAGTCATAGGACATTGTTTTCCATAATAGCGTGTTTGTTCTTTTCTTTGTGTATTGCAGTATCTTTACTTTATGATGTATTGACGATTGATTATTGGCGTTATTATGAATGAAGTCCAATACCATATTTTCTAAAACTGTGATGGTTGAAGTCACTTTTTTCATTTCCATCGTCAACAGAGAAGAATTGTAATAAGAATAAGAATAAGAACAAGGACAGTGACTTTATACATTTGTTGAGTTTCATGGAATTGAAGGGGAATTTTGGCTCTTCAGTGAATGACGCTGATGATTGGGATGTAGAGAATTTGTCTCCTTCAACTTTGACTTTGATGTCTATGACACAATACAAGAAATTTTCTTGCAAATCCTCTTCCATTGCCTTGCATAACATCAGCATGGACATTGGGTTGAATTGAATCTAAAGTTAGTTGGAATAGACCCAATTCTTAATTATGTGCAAAGAGGTGTTGAATAGGTTGGGAAATGCTATAGATGACCATGTTTTGTAAGATCAAATTCTACTGTGGGCTCATTGTTCAATGGTAATTAGGAATACAAATATCCATGTGCAACAAATGGGATAAATATAAATGTTCCACAATTTGGAATTTTTTCGGCAATCATCAACGAAATCTGGCTATAAAAGAATAGGTGGAATAACAATTTTTCATTGTTGAATTTACATTTTTTATTGCAAAAATGGATTCAATGCCCTCAAAAACCCATATTTCACCCAGATTGTACAGTTTCAACAATTGATAACTACGATTCCAACAATTCTTCTAAATTTTTAGTCCGATTTTGGGAAAAAAATGATTGGAAAAAGTCTAAATCATAACATGTTTAGACTACGTGCAAGAAATGGGTTTGGTGAGCTTTTCCTTCCTTCATTCTTTATTTTTTGAAAGAAAACAATGTAACATCAATTGCTAACAATTAACTAATAATTAACTAATTGATTTTATAGAGCTTACATAGGTTTTTTGGTGCTAATAAATTAGCAATTTTGAGCATTGCTAAGGTAATTTTGGCTTATCAATTGGCAATTTTGAATGGGTGACCTTCTTTTGAAGTCTTGGTCACTAGGGGCAAGCCATGGAAGTCATAATTAAGGTAGTGTGATTAATTTCACTAGTTTCAATGCCACTTCATCACCCATGTGAGCATCACTTGATGCAATGAGTGTTAAATGGACTATCAAAAAATGCGTTGTGTAACTATTCTACGAAATCACTATTTTTTGTTATTTAAAATCCATTTATGAATGCATAAATGAATTCAACATGCTGAAAAACCCCTAAAGCACTCGAATTATACAAAAATAATCACTCAAATATGAGAAAAATAATCATTTCGTAAAACATTTAGACTACTACATCAAAAAAATATGAGAAAATTGATTAGTTACAATTAATGCTTATAAATATGAGTCATGGATCCATGATTCACTTTATGCAAATAATTCCAAAAATAACATGTCATATGTTAGAGTAAAAAAGCCTTGATGTTTAAGTTTTGGTTATACTTAGATATTCTTGCTTATAATTAAAAATTTAAATATTAATATTGTTTTGGTTTATAAATTGAAAATTCTATGTATATATGATTCACTTTATGCAAATAATTCTAAAAATGATATTTAACATTATCCAAATAATTTAAAAAAAAATATAAAGTACAAATGTTTTGATATTTAAATTTTGGTTATACTTGAATTTTCTTTCTTATAACAAACAAAAATAGAAATTATTATTAATTTTTTTTATAAATTGAAAATTCTAAATATATGATTCACTTTCTGTCAATAATTTCAAAAATAATATAGAATTTTTTTTTTT
>JZKD02S1734675.1:0-10395 GCA_000966675.3 Picea glauca
TCCATGAGCTAACTGAGATATTGGCTAAGTCTTCCTAGTAACATTCATTTGTGTACTACTAAAATTCAAAGGACTTATGGCCTTCATCATTATAGGGTCTCACATGTTTCTTTGTACATTTCCATGTTTGTGTCCTAAATTCCTTGCCTCTTTTGCCTCTTCCACATCCAAAGTTTTATCCCTCTAGCATTTTTTGGTTTTTTATGACATGCATCATCTCCTTTGTACATTGCATCCTCTACCAAGTCTTGCATGTGCAAATGTTTCTCCCTCTTTAGCATTTTTAGTTCTTTCACAACATGCGTCATTTCCTTTGTCCACTGCAACACATCCTTGCATGCAACAACTTTGAGTTTTGCTAAAGTTCTTTCTCATAGCATTGTATGCAATGCTATAATAACATTTTATCATAATAGTTTGAATCCCAATTTATGCAAATTGGAAAATAAGATGCACAATAATCTTCATACATCTTGTTTTTGCATCCCTCCATGTCTTTTTCTGCATTATTTTACAATTTTTGTGTCTCCTTCGCATCTAAATTATGTTCATTTCTACATGCTTGCATCTAATTTTGCATCATTTTGCCTATTTTACTTGCAGATTGTGTTTCACTTGTGTCACATTTTGCATCTATCTTGTTTCCCTATTCCAATTTTGTGTCCATTTTACATCCATTAGGCATCTAAATTACATATTTTCAACATCTTTTTTAATCTCATGTTGTTCTCCTCATCGTGAACTTTCCAACGCATTATTCTACATCCAAAATCCAAATTTATATGCATGAATGAAAGTCTCAAGAAGTTGGTAATCTCTTTTATAAATTTACGAACTTGAATCTTGGTATTCTAACTTATAATCTATTCACTTTCTCTTTTTTTAATAAATAATCACATCATTTTTTTTATCAATATCTTCATCAACTAGATAACAACAACACCAACTATCTTTTTAGATATTGCTCATTTATGTGTGTGACAAATTGAAAGGAGCATTGTACATAAATCTTAGTATTCTAACTTCTAATCTATTCACTTTCTTTTATATTTTGTAATAAATAATCACATCAATTTTTTTTATCATTATCTTCATCAACTAAATAACAACAACACCATCTATCTTTTTAGATATTACTCATTTATGTGTGACAAATTGAAAGGGTCATTGTACATAATGTGAGTTGTGCATTTTCTAGAAGAAACCACTTGTTATGGTCTCCAAGGGGGCTCATATAAAGGACAAGGATTAAATGAAACCACTTGTCATGCATTTTCCAAATGAAACCACTTGTCATGGTATCCAAGGGGGCTCATATAAAGAACTAGGATTAAATGAAACCACCTATCATGGTCTCAAAGGGTGGGTGCTCATATAGAGGACAAGGATTGGAAAGGGCATTTGTACATAAAGTGATAGGACAAAGATTGGAAAGGGCATTGTGCATAAAGTGAGTTGTCCATTTTTGCAAATGGAAGGTGTTTTGCAAATCATATGGATAAGCATGACACATTGCTATCATATTTATCATGGTCTCAAAGGGTGGGTGCTCATATAGAGGACAAGGATTGGAAAGGGCATTTGTACATAAAGTGATAGGACAAAGATTGGAAAGGGCATTGTGCATAAAGTGAGTTGTCCATTTTTGCAAATGGAAGGTGTTTTGCAAATCATATGGATAAGCACGACACATTGCTATCATATTTATATTTAAGCATTTTATTTTCAGAGTGTAAGATGTTCATATATCAATTTTATATTAATATAAATTCAACATAAATCCATTCTATTTTATAAAAAAATTAAACAATTATATTAATTTTATATTTCATTTTCCTAATATATAAAATTTTAATATCTCATTTTTATATTAATATAATTAAAAAATAGATCTATTTTACAATTGTTTTAAAAAACTTAAACAATAATATTAACAATTGTTTTAATTGTTTTAAAAATCTTAAACAATAATATTAACTATGGATTTATGTTGTTAAAAGATTTACTTTTAAAATAAATCTAATTAACAAATAAATAACTTTAATTTATAAATACATCTAAACTTCTAATTTATTAAAATTAGAAGTTACTTTAAAAATTAAAATTAGAAGTTACTTTAAAAATAATAATGAGAATTAACCATAATTATTTTTTATTTAAATATTTTTATAATAAATCTGAACTTCTAATTTCTTAAAATTAGCTACCATCATGACATGACACAGCGCACTGTCATGATACAGCGCACTAGGCTGTAACCTGGACATGAGGCCTCTGGGTGGCAGGTGCAATCACAACGAATAAAAGAAAGATGCGTTTTTGTCATATTTTATCGTTTGCAGTTATTATCAGGAGCAACCTTAATTGTTTCTGGTTACATTTCGTTGTAGGTCATCGACGTGATCGCAGACCATACTAACACCACACCACACCACTATCTAATGAAAACGCAAATTGCAATTTATATAGAAATGCCCATCACTGCGCTATCGCTCAACGCTTGCTGATTGTGTGCAGTTTGTTTCTGAGAGAGCATTGGCGGCGGATTTCTCCTCGATTGCCGGTGAGAGGATTGTTCTCAGAGAGAATGGTGAGCGCCGTGGCGAAGTATTTGAAGAAGTAGTCCTGGCTCTTTGCCATCTTCTTCACGTATGGCCTCGTCCTCGAATCTGCATACAGCTGCTGGTCCACTATGAGGAGCCCCTTGTTGTTCATCAGGTTCACGTAGTAGTTGTTGTCCAGCTTCATTGGCGTTCCCCGGTCGTTCCGCACATACTGCACCGCCTTCGGGTTAGGGATTGCGTCCGGACACTTATGCTTCATGTGCTCAACGTGGCCAGGGTCCAGTGTCGGATCTACTTCCGGGTACAGCCTGTGCACCAGCTTCACGCAGTGAGTCCTTCCCACGCTGTGAGCCCCTGCAACAGTCCTTCCAAAATCCTGTGATCAATACTAACCACTACATAAAATTAGATGCTTATAGATTTAGACCTGCTCACTCACCCAGCAATGCAACAACCCCACGGGTGTCGATTCCCATGGCTTTGAAGCGAGACAGCACGGTGGAGATACTCTCATTGTGATCGGGCAGGTAATTCTCCACCACATCGGCTCTGCTCTTCCGTCCATCTCTTCTTCCCGTCTTCAGGGGAATGTATGGCCCTCCCAACTGCTCATTATCAAACATTTCAGTTGCCCACCATCAATAAGTATGTATACAATGTGTATATCCTGAACATAAGTGTAATAGATATATACATTGTGTATATCCTTAGCATATATAGATATATATACATTGTGTATATCCTGAATATATATAGATATATATACATTGTGTGTATCCTGAACATGCTTATATATAAGGACGTACCGATACAACGCCATCTCTGGCAGAGAGAACGAGTATATCTGCGCAGGAGACGACCCCGGGGCACTCCCTCTCCACGGCTTCTTTGATGGTATCCAAATACCTGAAGTTGCGAAGGCCGAAGCTCCTGTCTGTCTCCTTCTCCGATATGCTCTTCCTCGTCGAGTCCAACAGAAGAGATGCGTCACATGACTGCACATTTCAAGTTAACAGACACAAAAAATCATGAAGATTAGGATCCTCTGATCCAAAACCTGAAAAAATCCATAATCAAAATCCTAAAGAACTACAACTCTAACAAAAACTCATGACAAATTTTAAGAAGTTGTACTGAACAAAGGTAAAATCTATCCACTTGTTAATTTAATCCAATAACAAACACTTGCTCCAACTGGGGCCGTGTGATTTCTGTAAATGAATATATTACTGGAATAGAAGAAAAGAAATACAAGGAAAACGCACCTCCACTGCACAGTCATGGAAAATGTTTCTAAGCCACGAGAATGCAGTGTTCTTGTGTCTTTTGTACAGCAAGCGGACTTGTTCAGCAATGATCTCTTCTGCCTGAGGGCAAGAGTCCCCATAGTAATTCATCACCAGTCCATTCTCACCGTAACTCCCATTAGTATTACTTGAACTTACCACATTGTAAGCCTGAGACTGCAACAGCTGCGCGCTGAGCGCCAAAGCCAGCAATACCCACCGACCCATCTTCTCGCTCTTATCTTCAACTGAACTCCAGCTGAAGATATATATAATGAAATGGTGAAGTGGTGTTCACATGTTATGTCAGGTGAGTGGCAGTGGGCACAAAAAAACAAAAAAGGTAGAATTGAATAGACGTCATAAATGGCTTTATTTCCTTTCCTGTGGTACAGAAGAATCTTCTGAGTGGCACCCAGTTGAGCAATCTCGAGTAGTATCGGGGTCACGGATTCCCACTTGCAGCGGATATAATTGCCCATTGCAACGTGCAGGAATATCAAACTCCGTCGGTGGCTTTAATTAAGAATTAAGAGATTCGAGAAGAACAACTTTTGGGCACGGATGATCTCAGTGTTATTATAATTTTGGGATCAAAGATTTTTATGTTTTTCTTAATGTCGATAAGGTTAACATAGAGTTATCTTTATAGTTTCTGGATTGAGATTGTTTTTTCAAGTTTTAAGTATTTATAAAAAAATAAGAATTCATTCACCAAATTTTTAAATTTTTTGATTCGTGATATATGAAATTGCATTGAATTTTATTTTGTCACACAAAAAATTTGATTTCATTTATTTTATTATTATTGGTTTTTATTGTTGGTGAAAGTTGGTTTTGAACTGTTTTAAGAAATAACTTTTTTCACAGGAATTTTGTGATATAAATTTGTATGAAATTACTATTTTTTGTTGTCTAAAATCCACTTTTGAATGTAGAAATGGAATCAGCATGCTGAAAATGCACTCTAATTATATAAAAATAATCACTCAAATCTAACAATTTCTGGATTGAAGTTTATATAAAAAGTGTTTAGTCTTTTACCTAAATCTGACCACATAAATCTTCACAAATTCGCAATTTTCTATTATTTAAATTGTATTTTTGAATGTATAAATAGATTCAGCATGCTCACAAACCTCTAATTTCTCACCCAAAAATTTAAAAATAGACAATATACCCTATCAAAAAACCAAAGCTTAAAACAATTATACTATAGGTATAAAAACAAAAACATATAAAAATAAAAATAAAAATATTTTTTATTATTTTAATGACTTATAATGACATAAGCATAAATGGTTTTTTTTTTAACAAGAAGGGGAATATTATATTAAAAGAGCAGTGGTATAACCACTATAGGAAAATCTACATAGTTCAAGTCCGCAACCTTTTCAAATTGTCAAAAACCGACATCCTAAATCTATACTTTTCTGAGAGTCTAAACATTGAAAGAGACTCAAAATTCTTGAGCTGACTTTCTGAGCCCAGAACTTATCTTTATTTCAGAGAACCGGTTTGACTATGTGTCTGCACCGGTTTCCTTGTACGAGAGGGCTTTTTCTTTTTTACCACTTGCGTCCAATCCTTGGATTGCTCATTCTCTTCGTCTGCTTGATCGGCCCAGCTTTGAGAAGAAGGTGGTTGTGAAGACATAACTTTTTCCTGTTCTGGAGGAGGTCCAGTTGGCTGAGGTGGCTCGCTGTTTTTCCCTTCAGGTGTTGATTTTGTAGGTAGGTCCGTCGAAATATGTTGATGAGCCAGCTTTGCACCGTCCCACCAAGTGGATTTTCGAGGAGATTTCATAGCTTTATGTTTCTCCGGAATTTTTTTGTAGTTGGTAGCTAAGTGTCCTGTTTCAAAGCACGCTCTGCATCTGAAGTTTACATGTTCGTAATATATAGGATGAGTTCGTGAATAGTTCTTATTTTGTAGGATAATTTCTGCTGGGAATCCTTTTGAGAAATCCATCTCCACCCAGATCCGATGAAAGTGGTGAAGGAAGACTTTGTTTCTGGGCTTATGATGTGAAACTTTCCAAGGGCATTCCCAATGGTTTGCAGCGAGGCTCGACCCCAAAAGTGAAGAGGCAGATTTGTGAGCCTCACCCAAACCGGGGCTGAAGGAATAAAGACAGTAGAGGTGTCAAAGGCAGGGGTCCAAGGTTACATGGATAGGCTCGATCTGCCCCAAAACCAAGGGCCCGAACTGAAGATCTGATCCCTTTCTTCTGCAGAAACAAAAACCATGATAAAAAACCCTTTTGCACACGGGAAAACAAGGGCTTCCTCCTCTAGCAGGGGGCTCCATTCGGTAGAGATCCAAGAATGCAGATCTGCTAGACGAGGCCACATACCGTTGAATCTGCAAACAATAGCATGAGATATGTAGTGATCCGTGGAATCCAAATCATTCTGAATGATTGGAATGATGGGAGCAGGGGCCTCTTGCACCATAAGCCCTGGAGGAGCCCCTGAATCTGCAAACAACTTGGTTGTGTCGAAGGAGGGAAGAGACGCAGGCGGGAAGGAATCTGTGCGAGCACCAGGAGAGGACGGAAGGGAGTCGTCCTTCTGCTGAGGTGACCTATGGGAATGTAAGTTGCCTTGCTTCAGCGAGGATTGAACCTCGGGGATGTGAAGGGGTGGAGGGGATGAGTTGTTGGGCAAGATTTGTTGAGCAGGGGGTCCTCGAGGAGGCTGCAAGGAGAGAGCCGAGACGGGTTTGCGTAGAGGAGGAAAGGACAAGCCATCAAGTTGGAGAGAAGGCGGATCCACAGAAGGAGCCCTTCCTGCGATGAGATTTGCTAGAAAAACCATCAAGAGTGAGCTGGAGGAGGCTTGCAAATCGAACAACGACGCCTAGGGTTTTCTCCAGATAATGTCAAGATCTCTATTAAAAACATAAGCTTAAATAGTTTTTAATGATTTATATTTTATTATTATTTTAATAACTTATAATGTCATAAGCATAAATGATAAACCATTTTGAACAATTTTCTATCTTCTAATATATAACCTTCCTCTGCTTTACTTTATTCTCTTCCTCTGCTTTACTTTATTCTCTAAAGGAGGTGACGGCATAGAGTATCGGATGGGCTCCTGGACTTGGTGCATAGTAGGTCATGGAGATTCGAATCATTCCATAACCTTAGCCCCATAATGTCACTCATTTCCTGAAATCATTCCATAACCTTAGCCCGATAATTTCACCAATTTCCAAACGATTTTGAGCAATTTTTTATCTTCCAATTATATAATATTAAAATCATTCCATAACCTTAGCCCCATAATTTCACTCATTTCCAAACAATAAGAGTTAATGTTGGTGTTGAGTAGTGAGGGCCCTCATACTAAACATATGTCTTAGAGGATTCTATTGTATGACCAATGGATAGGTGCAAACATGATTTCATCGATAAGGACAAAGGACAAGTTGAGACTTAATTATTGGCCTTGCCATGGAAGTGATAAACTATTACACTAGTCAAATTGCAATTTTTTTTATGCTAAATGTATATTATTAAACTTCATTGCATTGAAGTTTTTTCTAAATGTCTATTATTAAACTTTGCATTAGAAGATGAGTGCAAATGATGATAGATACATGTACCTAGTTATGACATCACATACAAGCAAAAGTCTTTGGTTACTAGATTGCAATAAGCCTTATTTATTTAATCTCGTGATAAGCAAAAATATAGATAGAAGAGCCCATGTGCAATTAATTTTGTGTGTTAAATGTAAAATTATATAGATAGAGAAAGGGGTAGTTTTTATATTAATACGTAAACAAATATTACCATCATGTACGATTATTTGTTTGTGGTTTATAGTTAGGAAACCAAAACCTTAATAAAAGAGAAAAACCTAGTTTTTAAAGTATAGATAAACACTTTAACTTTTAGATATTGATAACCAAAAAAATGATTAAGTATTGGTAATATGTTACGAAATAAGAAATAAAAAGAAGAAACCATAGAAATAAAATAAAACAATTTTGAAATAAATGAGATATTTTGAAACAAAGGAGTTAAGCCATGGGCCCTTGTCATTGGAGAGGGTATTTCATTATGAATTTGTATGAATTATTCAAGGAAGAGTATAACATACTATAAAAAAGGGTTTTGAAACAAAAAAAAAAAAAAAAAAGAGAGTAAAAGTGTAGTATCAAAATCAATTTTATAAGAGTCAATCACATTTTAGAGAATGGCATTATTTTCAGGGGATGAGTTGATATTGTTTGAGTTAAAAATGTTTATTTGTTACATTTTAAATGGTGAATAATAACTCATAATTAACTTTGGTAGTGTTGCAAGTAAAGTAACCATAAGGAGAAACATACTTATAAATTATTTTTGAATATAATATAGATATACTCATAAAGTGCATGGAGGATGTCGATGTCGATTATGAGATGGATGGTTATGAAGTGGAGGAGATCTTCCCAGATGATGAGGAATTTTTCCATATGCAGTTGATCAGACAGGTTGTAGACTTGGCTGGTGTGGACCCATTGGATCCGTTGGTAGTCTACGATCTCAATGCTCCAACTAAGATGACGAGGGAGCATTCACTACGAGGTGACGAGAGTCCTCATTTCGAATTTACGGGATGTGCTTCACACAATAAGAAATCAATGCATCTAGGGACTCCCCTGGACACTTTCATTTCCTCTCTGCTGCATGTAGGTATTTCAAAGCGGGAGGTAAAAAAAACAACGGGTCTCCCATATGAGCCTCTAGTGAAAAGAAAAATTCGCAAATGTTGGAAGGTTAGTAAGGATTGACGAAGCATGGTTGTGGGGTTGCATGTGGAGTTAGGGGATATTCCAGAGATGTTGGGTTGAACCATTATTGGGAGGTTCTGCGGGAAGATAGTATCGACGAAAGAATTGGAATCTTGGTTGGATGATAACTGGAAGGGGGTTATAGGATACATGTCTGACTTCCATACCCTCGCAAGGTGATGGATCTGTTTCAAATTTCTCACCAAGAGAACATAGTGTCGATCTTCGATAGAACCCGGGGATGGAGCTGCTTGGGCCTAGTCCTAAAAGATTGGACAATTTCCTTTGATCCCACTCACAAATCACTCTCTTTATCAAAGGTTTGGGCGATCCTCTCGAATCTCCCGTTGTTTTTCTGGCACACGACCATTTTAATTGCAATTGGGAACAATATTGGGAAGTATGTTGGATGTGAACTAGGTTAGGAAACAAAATCAGATAGGGAATGGGTTTGGGTCTAAAGGAGGGCCTTGTGGATAATAGTGAACTAGTTTGGGGCAGTTTCAAATGGATGTAGAAAATGGACTACTGGTGAGTCCATTTTCACTGCTTTGGATGTCATGAAGTCATGCATCTCCTTGCACAATGCAGACACTCTCAGTCACATTTGCCTCCTTTCCAAAAGACCTGGAAGCGCAAAAATTCGTCATCAGAGTCACTACGTGAAAAGGTGGTGGAAAAGTCAAGGGAGGAAGAAGCGATGATAAGGCCTCCTGCAAGAGCTCTCCAAGTGTCTTATCCCCTTTGTCTCGTTCAAAGGAGAACCCAGGTAAAAATATTCCTTATGATGATTTCTTTCATTGTAAAAAAAAGACTAAGTAGTCAAATGTCAAATTTTCTTGTGTCTCTCCTGTACCTTATTCTAAGGTTGTCTCCCCCCTTTTAAAAATCATTGGGGATGTGGGGATAACTTCCTCCTTTTTGGAAACCCACAACCTCGTGTTTGGGTTTGCTTCTCCCTCTCCTTGCTCTCAAGGTTTTCCCCTTGGCACATAGGGGTTTCCTCCTCCACATTCCCATCCCATAGAAGGGGTATAAAAAATATCCTATTCTTATTCCATAAATTTAGACTATATGTTGCACTCAAATGTAAAAAAAGGGAGTGAGGATTTAAGTGCAGGGGGTGTATCTTTGGACAAGGCCCTTGATAGTTACATGGGTAGGAAATTCTCGATCTCCTTAGCTCAAATCTAGGCGATGAAATATATAATATGTGAGAAACAATCAACCATTGTACATGCCCTTAGAATGGGGACAACCCAGGCTAGAGTCTCCAAATTATTATTCTATCCTTCAATATCATAGGGGTTGGGGACATCCCAAAATTGATTTCTTTAAAATGGCTGGTGTAGGTTTATAAATTGGAATTTCTCATAATTCAGAAAACAACGTGTTTTGAGGTTTATTGCCGGATAATCCACAATTGGTATCATTTTTGTCATCGACGTTTCGAATCCGAATCGAGATTCATCATCAGGACTAATCGTCAGTTACAAAGCTTGCTAATCTTGGTCAATTAATAGTAGATGCAGGACAATTTTGAGATTTGTAATTAGGTCGGCTAACTGTAACGCCCTATTTCTAAAACTAAGGTAAAATTCAATTCAATTTTAGAGTTAATAAATGATGGTAATTAGGTTACTGATAATATTTCATAATTCTAGGTTTTTGATAATATTATAAATAAGACTAGGAATTTATTAGTGTTGAGTTATAAATATAAAGGTCTAGGGTTAGAGTTAGATTGATTTTGATTG
>JZKD02S1734680.1:0-61868 GCA_000966675.3 Picea glauca
TTCCTTCTCTTTTGTTCTGTACAATATCAATGATCCAATAAAATCAATCACACAATAGATTAGCCTTCATTAGAATATTTACCCTTCAATTGCATCACACCATCTGCTCTAGTTTCCAACTATGCTTCTTTATACCATTCACAAAGCTGCATTTTCTCATATTGCAACATTAGAATGCTGTTCTAATCGTACTTCAACATTCGAATACTTTTACCTTTTGAACATGCTTCCATTTTCTTGCATTGAAATTTGGCAGGGACTACGCTGCTTCGCTGCCCTTGTTTATTATAAAATAAACACTAGAACATAAATAAAAAATAAACACTAGAACATAGAGAAAATAATGTTTGGTTTGATTGAATTATTTCTGTGATTTCCTACCTGCCTGACATATTCAGATCATGATGGATCCATATTCTCCCCCTCATAACGGCCCCTCATAAATGGCGAGTATCTATATTGATATGCGAGTACATGGTGCAAATATTTCTACAAAAATAGAAATTAATCAGAATCTCTTCAATTAATGAAGACGTGATTGGAGAAACAAAGAGTGACATTGTGTTGAATAATTTATTTTCCACTAGTACTATACCTAATAACGTTTGTTTAGGGACTTTCATGGGTCTATTGAAGGTTGTTTGTGCTACTTCAATCGCACCGGCACAATATTTTGATATGTAGTGGCAAAATCCCGAATTAAATTTATTGGGGTTAGAATATATATTATATTGGAAACATAATAAATAATTATAACAGATAAAGATTCTATTTATCTTACATTATTTAAGTTATAATAAAATAGATTTTTCATCAAAATAAATTTATATTATATTATCAACAAAATCAATTTATATTATATTATACATAGATTTTATTTGTATTATGGTTTATTTTTTTTTTAATCATTATTTATATTATCTCTAAATTATAATTATAAATAGAATGTAGAGTTTGATATTTGTTAGTATTGTTTTTAAATTTGTGATTACAATTTTTTTTTTAATAAATTGTTTATTTATTTGTGAATTTTTTTATATAACATTTTTATTTAATATTTTTTTAAAATTTTAATTATACATGAGATATTTTTATTAATGTATTTAAATTTTTATTTTATTTTTATAAAATTATTTAAGTTAATTTTATTAATAGATTTAAAATTTTATTTTATTTTTTTAAATTATGGACCATTTTAATTTATTTTATTATTATAACTATGTATTTTTTTTTCCACATCTTTTATAAAAAATTATTTGATAGATTTACTTCAAAGTAAATTGTTTAAAATAATAATCAAAATAATAATATAAAAAATACAAATATTTTTTAATTGAAATTAAATTATTTAAAAAAATGACCAAAACACTAAGACATAAAATAAAAGTATTTTTATTCTTTTTAGCCAGCACAATATTATAACATAAGAGATTAATAAACATTATAATATAAATCCATTAATTTTTTAAGTACTTAAAAATTCAAAACCTAATAGCAGTTATTACTAAATGAAAAAAATAGATTAATAAAACATAATAATATAAATCTATTTATAATTAATTATATAAATAGTAAAATATTTACAAAAGATATAAATCTATTTATAATTAATTATTTAAGTATTAGAATATTTAATTTTTTTTTTTAAGATGTATTGATAATTATTATTAAACACGTTTACATTATATAAGTTTTGGAATGAAAAAAAAGCAAAAATATACTTAAACACGTTTGAGTTTGAGTTAAGGTATAAAATAAAATAAAATGAATTAATTCATGACTTTGTTTTTAATTTATATTATAATAAATTTTATTTTTTTTGAATTGTGTTTTTTTAATATGAATTTTATATTTAGTAATTTTTTTTTTTAATTGTATAATAAAATTATTGAACTCAATAAAAATATGGTGATTTTGGAAAGCTTTTCTTAATGTTTTTCAAGCACAAAAATAAAATTCTAAGGAATTACAAGTAATCACTTACCCTTTTAAGATCACATAAATCAATTCAATCTTAGTGGACTTAATCATCATCATCCAATTTTATTTTAAATCATTTAAATTATTTTTATTAATATATTTAAAATTTTATTTTATTATTATAAATTTATGTACCATTTTAATTTATATTTATATTATAATTATGTAGTTTTATTTAAGGATCTCTTATAAATGATTATTTATTTGTTTTTAAAATAATAATCCAAATATTAACCTAAAAAAGGTACTTTTTAATTAAAATTAAATTGTTTAAATTAGTCCTCAAAATACTAACATAAAATATAAGTAATTTAACATATTCAAGCAATAATAATAAAAACTATTAAAAAATTAAATTAAAAGATTAATAATATTAAATAATTATATTTTTTTTTAAATGAAAAAATGTTAAATTTAAATAAACTGTCTAATAATAGTAAATCAAGAGAAAGACAACATTTTATATTTTGATTGACATGAAGATATTTTAAATTCGTTGAAAGATATAAATATGTTTCATATCTTTATAAAATATTCTAGTAAAAAAAATATTTTTCATGAATTTTTTTTATTTTATTATAAAATAGAAAAATAAAATACCACAACATGAAAGAATCAATTACATTTGTGAAAAATAAAGGGTTGAAGATGAAAATAACTTTTTTCTAGAGTGCCTCTTGTAAGAGCACTTTAGTTGTATGGGAAAACGTTAGTTGTATGAATCTATCCACAAAAACAATACCACAAAATCTATCATAGTTATCCATAAATGGATTTCAATTAAATATTTATTACTATAAATGATAATTTATTTAACCCCTTCCTTTTTGTTTTCCTGACAATCGCAATTCGAAACACCAAAAAGAGGAAAGCATAAATGCATACTCTAATTTTATATATGCTTATTTGGAAGGGGATAGATTTTACACTTCAATATCATATGCTATCAATTTCCCAAGAACAAGTATGATTCTAAGTTTCATTCTACGTAATATATCACATCATTTCAAATCTCCTATATTTTTCACAAAGAAAACACTTTCTTAGATTTTTTCTAAAACTTCGCCAAAACTTCATTTCCATAATGGGTCAAACAAAAACCAACCTTCTCATGCGACAAACATGCCCCAATGTTGCAAACTGATGAAAAAAAACAAACATTACAATGTGGCATAGTAATGTTTCAATGTGTCGAACATAGTAATGTCACACAATAACGAACATAGTAACATTGCAATAATAGTAATGTCACAATGTGACCAAGATAACCTAACATCGCAATGTGATGAACATAACCATGTTGTTGGAATGTGGACAACAACATTGCAATAAGATGAACATAAAACGACGTCACATTGTGTCACACATCACCCTATCATCGTAGTGTCATCAACATTTTCTCACATTGCAATGTGACGCATATATCCCAACATCACAATGTGACAAAAATTTCCAAATGTTGCAATGTGTCAAACATAGTAAAATTGAAATCTACCAAACATAGTGACATCACAATGTGACGAACATATACGGACATCACAATGTCATGAACATATCCAGACGTTGCAATGTGACGAACATAGCCCCATCATCGCAATGTGACGAACATAAACGAACGTCAAAATGTTATCAACATACACCTTTACATTGCATTATAACGAATATATTCTCACATTGTAATATGATGCACATATCTCGACGTCGCATTCTGACAAACATTTCCAAACATTTCAATGGGACAATCACAACCCATTTTCTCAATGTGATGTACAAAACCCAATGTGGAAATGTGACAAACATAGACGCACATTTTCTGACATTGCAATGTGATGAACATAATCCATTGTCGCATTGTGACAAACATTTTCGAACACCATAATGTGACAAACAAAATCTCTTTGTCATAATGTGATGAACATAACCTTACAATGTCACATGAATAACAAAAGTTGATGTTGCAATGCGGTAGTGCCATAGAAAACTATGGTTAAACATAATCAACATGGACCACCATAATCACATCCACATGGTCAACAAAGGTCAGTCATGTGCATGGTCAACCATGGTGAAGGACAACCATGATCAACCATAGTCAACCTTTCATTCACAAAGTCAACCAAGTTCTACCAAAGTTAACCATAATCTTGATCAACCATAAAAAACCATGGTCATCTTCAACCATGGTCATTGTCAATTAATGTATTGATGTATTTATACTTTAATAATATATTATTAATGTATTACTAGTTTAATAATAAATTTATTAATATATTTATACTTTAATAATGTATTTATTAATGTATTATTACTTTAATAATGTATTATTAATATATTAATACTTTAATAATGTATTACTAATTTCTTTAAGGTTAATGCATGATTATATTATTACTACATTATTAATGTACTATTAATTTATTACTTTATTAGTGTATTAATAATTTAGTAATGTCTTAATTAATAATGTATTAATGTATAAATCAATTAATACATTACATTATTAATGTATCATAATTGGTTATTTTATATACTAATGTAAATTAATAAATTAATTTATACATTACATTAATACATTAATATATCAATACATTATGAATGTATTAGTAATCTTACATTTAATTAATGTATTAGTACTTTAGTTTATACATTACAATAATGTATTAGTAAATACATTAAAATCAATGTATTACTATTTTATTAATATATTACTTTATTAGTGTATTAATACTTTAACAATGTATTAATGGATTAATACATTACATTATTAATCAATTAATATATTACATTATAAATTAATACTATAATTTATACATTACATTAATACATTATTCTTATATATTAAATAATATATTATTGTTATATATTAAATTAAAGTAAAAATTAATTTATATAATTTTATTTTTGTAATAAGGACAAAATCTTTGTATCAAATAAAGGTAGTTCTAAAACAACAAAATAATTCTAGCAGAGATGGTACAAAATATTAAGATGTGGCTTATAAAATTGCTTAAATCTTTGTTGGAGTATTCCTTGACATTGACCCAAAAGGAATACAATTTTAAAAAACATAATGTGGTTTTGGTGTTATCGTTGGGATCCTTTGCGTTCCATCGGGAGGTGGAGTTGCTTCTCCTACCTCCATAGTTTTAATTTTTTTTCGTCACCATTTTTGTTAGCGAGGTGATGGTTTATTGATGATCGTAACGAGGTCACATTCGAAGATATCCCTCCCAGCACGAACATCTGTAGCCATCACCAAACCGCAGGGAATCGAGCAAAGGACACCATACTCATCGAACCTTGCTGGTTAAAACTTCATTGAGCGTATTTGCAAGTAATAATTTATTTACGAGGTGATTAAGATCAGATTCTAGAAGGAATGAAGGCTTGACAGATGGATGTCGAGTAAAGCCACATGCTCCTCTCGGGATAACAAATCATCAAGAATTATAGAGGGCGGTAATATTGTGTATTCCCTAGTGAGTTCTATTGTGCCTTCGCTCAATGAAGTTTCTCTTTTGGCCAATTGATTTGTTTCCGAGTTGTGAGTTCAAAGGATATGATACATCCTCCTTTCTTTGAATTTCTCAAGGAGGATTGATATGCAGGAATTGACACCTTTGAATTATGTGCTGCAATACTTGTTTTCTTGAGAATCACTCCTCCATTCTTTGAATTTCTCTAGGAGAATTGATATGCAGGAATTGACACCTCTGAATTATGTGTTGCACTACTTGTTTTCTTGAGAATCACTCTTATGATAAGCATGGAATCGCCAAGTATTATCAAATTTATAACCCCTTCCTCGCATGCTAGTCGGAGAGCATTTCACAAGGAATAAGCGTCAACAAGATTATTTGTGGAAAGCCTAGGGCCTAAGCAAATTGGGTTACTCAGTTTCCTCTGGGATGGCCTAAAATACCCCTTGCACTTGCAATTCCTAGATTGTTTCTTGACACACCATCAAAGAAAATATAATGGGATTGTTGTTGAAGAAGCTAGTCACTGAATTATTATTTAGAGTATCTCAAATCCCACTTAGGTGTGTGAGAAATTATATTTTTAGGAACAAATCCAACTTAGGTGTGTGAGAAATTATATTTTTTGGAACGAGGAGGATAAAATTTGTTTTAAACTTGTTTTACCAACTCAATTCTTCTTGTTCCAAAGATTGATATGACTGGTTTGTTATAATTGCAAATGCGGAAAACACAATTCACAATAATAATTAACAATCACACACAGATAATAGACATAGGGATTTCACGTGGTTCAACCAAACATTGGGCTACGTCCACCAAGCATAGGCATTGGTTGTCTTATTATTTAGATCATGGAGATTACATCATATTGAAAAGTTCTCACTCTGTCTCTCACACTCAGTCCTTCTGCCTCTATGGGCTTACATGAATTTATACATTCACACAAGAAATTGATTATTAAATGTAATCCCTATCCATATTCTAACTTGGTCTATTTGGTTGTAACCAATGCAGAATAATAGGATCCATATCTATCATTAGAGGAATTAATTGTCACCAAATCCCATCAATCTCCACCTTGACAACAATTAACCTGATACCTTGCTCCTTCCTTTTGTTCATCACCTTTTCGGCAAGACAAGAGAAGCCAAACACCACTGCAGCTTCTCTAATAAAATTGGTTTCATGATCTCACCTGTGTGACTTGCACAAGTTTGGATTTCCTGAGGGGTCACTCCACCTCCAACATGTTTTCCACAACTGTGTTGTGAGACATATTTAGTGATAGATCTCCTCCTATACAAAAAACCTATAAAATATGCATTACAATTATCATAGACTATCTCAGTGTAACCATTATAGGTGACATTTGTGCTTCTCAAACACTGAAGCACCCATTTCACTGCAACACCTGAATTTGTCACGTATCTGACAACATCATTGGCATGTGAAACATATGGTCCTAACCATTTCATCACATACAACATACCTCCTACTAAACTTACATGAGACATAGCCTTTTCTTTTTTATAGATAGGCCCTATGCTTGAAGAAAACTTATAATGGAAAGAAAGATTGGTTTTACAATGTTCACACTGAACTCCAGCCACAACTTACCGTTACCATCTTTGTGTACTTCTATGCCCATAATTTGTTTTGCTTCTCCTTGATCCCTCATCTGAATTGTCCTATCTACCCGAGTCATTTTCTTACTTATTTTATCCATGCTTCGGATTGGATTGAGCATATCATCAACAAATAACATCAAGACTGTGAATGTACTATAAACTATATATTCATTCCTACCCTTTGAAAAATTATGACTCACTATGAAGGATTCAAACCTATTGTATATTTTCCTGGGTACCAATAGGCCATACAATGAATTATTTAGCATACAAACAAATTTACCGTTGCAATCTTGAATCAACCCTTTTGGTTGTTCCATACATACTATATCTCTGTCAATTATGACCCTGTGAGAAGTAGGATCCCACACACAACATCCCTTTAAGTCTGGAAATGATTTACCGCTTACCAGTACCTACAATTCTTTCTTTCTCTTATGACCTTGATGCTTCTACCATAAACAAGAAGATACATCTATCACTTCAGATGCTACTTCAGTACTGCCTTCCATATTATAAAGGTTATCAAACTTTGTTTCCTTCATCACTACTAAATTACCTTTCGACACTATGAGAGCTCCACCTTGACCTGTATACTTATATCCACAAGAATCCAACACTCCCAATGAAATCAAATTTGATTTAAGCTCAGGTACATATCTAACATTCGTTAATTCCTTAACAATACCATCGAACATCCTGATTCTAATACTTCCAACCTCAACAATTTTACAGGGAATACCATTACCCATAAACACTACACCCTCATCAACAGATTGGTAAGAAATGAACCAATCTCTATGTGAGAACATGTGGTGGGAGGCACCTGAATATAAATGCCATTATTTTTTATATTGTAAATTACTAGAAATGGATAAAACTTGATCAGTCATACCTGAATTTGTTACAACCAAATTTGCTTCCTTCATAGAGTTTTCCTCTGATTCCTTTCTCTTACTGCAATCTTTCTTGAGATGTCTTGTTTTACCATAGTACCAACATTTTTATTTACCCTTTCTATGTCTTGACTTAGATCGAGAAAAAATTCTCTCATTCTGCTCTTTAGTTCAACCTCTGACTAACATCGCTTTTGAAGTTGAGGTTTCTTTACTAGATTTTCTCCTCATCTCCTCAACCAACAAATCTCCCACAACATAGTCATAATCTAAAACATCTGTTGAGCTAAAGCTAATAGAGGTGACTAGATTATCCCAAGACTCAAGCAAAGAACACAATAATGTAATAGCCTTATCCTCATCTTCAAATTTAACTTCCATACTATCCAATTGAACTATAAGGGTATTAAAGGTATTTAAATCGTCAATAACTTTTGTACCTTCTTTAATCTGCAAACTGTACAATTGTCTCTTCAAGTAGATTTTGCTTGTCAAGGACTTCGTCATATATAGACTTTCCAAATTGCTCCATAATCCTGATGTTGTATACTCTCCTACGATATTAAACATAACCTCATTAGCCAGACATAAACGAATGGTACTAAGAGCTTTTGCATCTAGATCTTCCCATTCCCATTCAGTCATGGCTGTTGGTTTCTTTGACTTGCCTACCAATGCTTTTTTCAACCCTCGTTGCACTAGTAAATCCCACATCTTAAGCTTCCAAATCTCAAAGTTGTTTTTACCGCTGAACTTTTCAACTTCAAACTTCGAACTCTGCATCTTAGCCATTAGTGCAAAAAATCTCCTAATGTCCACTACTTATAACATCCTTTTAAATGTGGAGGAATAATAAATAAGGTTAAATGCGGATCCTTAATAAATAAGGTTAAAGGTTAACCACAAAAGGTTTATAATAATAAAAATTTATATATATTCCATAAAACCTTTTAATAATATATAAAAAGGTTTAATAAAAACTTATATAAATAAAAAATTTACTCCATAAACAATCACCTTTTTAACGTATTCACCCATGTGACTCTTTAATTTTTTTTTTTTTTTTTACTTTAATTAACTCCTCCCCCTTTACTTTTCGAAAGAACCATACCTTAAAATTTCCAAGAAGAAAATCATGTGCATTTCCACACCTCACGCTACCATTGGAGTGTAGTCAGTCCAGACCTCATGATTCACTTGAAGTGTGGTGAGTCCACACCTCACGATTCACTTGGAGTGCAATGAGTCTGTACCCCACGATTCACTTGGAGTGAGTCTATCTTTAAAAATTTACACACTGTAATACACAGCTGGACTGTAGAAATTCCAGGTTTTCAAACGCACGTAAAGTGTGAGAAGTATGTCATCACACCATTCCATAGGAGGGACCTGCGGCGATGTATAAATAGATGCACCTCACACAGATTTCACTTATGCAACTTGTTACACCTCAAAATTACTCACTTCGATAGTGTCGCAAGTGTCATCATTACAAATGTTGTAAGTGTCGCGTCTTGTTCGCAAGTGTCGCATCTTGACTACAAGTGTTACAAGTGTCAAAAACAACATACTACCATCTTGCCTATGTCGTAACTCTAACGACATCACAAAGACACTTAAGACACCTCAAAGACTAGTTTGGAAGAAGAGAAATCATTTGACAGAGAGTACAAACCTTTTGCCACTGAAAGAACTACTAAAAAATGGATTTTGGAGATGAGCACTCCCATACCCACTGTTAGGGAGTGCTGGCACTCCCTAAGCCTCTTTGGGGAAGTGTTTGAGCTCCCCGTGCACCCTTTTGGGGGAGCGCTACCCCTTGTTTTAAAAAAATTTGGGTTTGTTGAGGCAAATCAGGGAAGAATCCCTCAATTCCTGAAGGTAGTTGGATTCGAATAGATGGTCAAGGCATGATCTTAGGGAAGATCCTCAACTGAAGGAGAGGAATCCTCAACTTATCCCAAATATCTCTCATGTGGTTGGGCCTCGCCAAGGTTATATAAGGAGAACTCTTCATGGTGAAAGGAAACATGGAAAATATTGGAGATGTGAAACTTATGATCTCATGAGTGAGATATCATCAAAGAAATTAGTGTAGATTACTTGAGAAAAGGGGTTGGACAAGGAGAACTGGAAGAAGCTGTTGCACCTTCATTCAAAGGATTGCTAGTACTTTTACTTGTTCTCATTAATAATCAATGGTTGGCCTGTTTCTTTCAAACTTATGCTTGTTCCATATGAGTTTGTCTATAGTAGATGGATCTGTATTTGAACTAATATCAGTAGAGTAGGAAGTCCATTGTATCTTTGCTTGTCCTATAGGACCTATCAGGGAGCTCAAGATTGAAGCTCATCCAGGAATTTGCAAGGAAAAACGTCGCTAATAAGGTACATATCTTTCTCCTTCTCTTTCATTTATTAGCTTGATTAGATCTAAAAGTAAGTCAATGTCCATGTTAAGCACTTGATGAGGAAGCCTCAACTTGTGTCATGTGTTTAGCATGTTGGAAATGTTTAAAATCACTCGCACTTAACAAATCCCCAATGATGTTACACGCCTTCAATGGGAGAGGTTTTCATCCCCACAGGATTTTACAATCCCTGCCCATCCAATTGGGTGGAAAAATTGTCACTGTCGATGTCGAGGTGGTCGATGCTCCCCTCGATACAACTTGTTACTTGGAAGAAGTTGGTTTTATGCTATGATTGTTGTTACCTCATAGGTCTTTCGATGTGTACAATTTCCTCATTAGGGAAAAATTGTCACTGTTGATCAGTTGGATTCCTATACGACCGATGCTCACACTCCCGCTACCAACAACATTTCTTTCTTGGGAGACCACAAGATCACATATGAAAGAGTTAGTGTTGGCTTACTGAAATATTCTATCCTTATGAGTACCTTCCCTACACCACTTCCACCAACTACACATCATATTTCTACTGTCGATATGATTTCAACCGTGGCTTATCAATCTTTGGAATCATCTGACCCTTGGATTGTACCTAGTCCATTGGAATTCGATGCACTAAGTGACACCGTGCCACTTAGTCCAGCCAAAACATCATACATTTATATCCAATCCACTTCTCCCTCGTCGGATGACCAACATCTATTGGCTCCCGACAGTTACTTGATGCCATCACGGTTAAGTTCCTTGTCATTTGCAATCGATTACATTTCCCCAAATTTTCCCTGGGATGAATCTATTACGGAACTGTTGAGCATTGACGAGCTACCATGGGATGGTAACCATCATCAATCCTTTTTTCTTCCCACTCGTGAAGAAATTTGAGGAGATACACGCTCTATCTTCCCTCTTGATGTAAATTTTCTATTGTCTCCCATGCCTTCAACTTCCGACGACTTGGATCCGGTCATTGACATGGTGATATCTTCGGTAGGGCTATTGGAGCCTCATCTCCTTACCCCTATCTCAGCCCTCGACATGTGTTCCTTCCAAAGTGATTTTCTTCCATCTAGTGAAGTTCTCTTGGAAGCCATGATTGAGTTTTGTCCCTTAACATGGTGTCCTTCCAAAGCGTTATTCTCTTGGAACCCATGATGAAGGAGAGTCCATGAGTATAGTTTCTCTTCTCTCTGGAAATCTTGTTAAAAAATGAAACAAAGGTCATGAGCATAGTTTCTCTCTTTTGTGGCAAGATCGTTAAAGAATGAAACAAAATCCTTGAGCATAGTTTTCTTCTCTGTCACAAGCTCATTAAAAAATGAAACCACAATCTGGGGATTGAACCCGAAGCCCTGAGCATAGTTCTTTTCCTGTGTCAAGCTCGTTAAAAATGAAACAATCACCTCTTTTGAACCTTCATTTCATCCACCCTTATCATTTTTCTCCATCTAGTAGAGAAATTGGTGACAACCTCAACGTCGGTGAATGATTTGAAACTTGGAGGGCATGTCTCCAGCCTTTGATGATCATTCTAGAGTTAAGCCACTAGCTTTCAAGCTGGGGGCATACCAGGCTTAGTCTTTGTTCTTTCTCGTGTATACCATTAACAAGTGCGAGGGAAATCACCATTAATGTTAATGACTCCCAAGGTATTCTGGTACAATCCAAAAAATATGAATCAATGAGCTAAGGTCGAACACTCGACGAAAGCTCTCGATCAGGGATCGATAATCAAACCCACTGTCGAAAGCAAGGAAACCTTCCATTGAGGCATAAAGGTTCCAAGGTACCAATTAGTTTCTAAGTCAAATTCCTGGATAATGAGTTGAAGTCGACAAGAAAAGACTCTTCATAGGAGGGCCTTAATGTATCTCCCATCAATGACACGAAACAAGTAACAAGATTTGATGTAGATCAGAGTAACAAGTCATTCAGGACTGACTCAGGGATGGCCGACGCAATAGAAGGATTTAAGGAATGTAGAAATGGTCGATGCAATAGAAGGATTTCTAGGTTGAACTTATTTTTTGAACATATTGACGACACGACAACTGTCTTGGAAACACTAACTCAACAACAGGGATCATAGAACAATTTGTAATCTTATAAGGAGTATGATCAAGAGACATGCAGATTTTCCAACCTAGACACAACGCGAGTGAAAGGGTGTCATGTTCAAAAGCGACTCTTCCATGGAATATAGGTTTAGACATATTTCTTTCCTAGTTTTTTCTCCCACCATCTCTGGCGAGTACCTCTTTATTTTTACACAAGCTTGAGAAGGATAACATATGCTTGTTGATGTAAGCTCATCGTTCGGATGAGTCCCTCGGAGTATGTTTAACGAACCCTAGGAAGGAGTGGTTCGGTCCCACGTGGGCCTTTCAATGTTTGTTTTAACGAGTTCAAAGATAGAAAACTCGAAGGTTTTTCATGATTATAGAACCTGAAAAAACACTTAAAAGAGAACTCTCTCAGTTCCTTTTTCGTAAAGTGGTCTGATGATACTGAAAAAGAGATAAACTATCGCTCAACAAACGTTTTCTTCAAATACTTTAACGAGTGTGAACAGAACAAGATCGCTCAACAATCTTTTCATGTTTAGAGAGTCTAAAAAGAGCTTAAAGGGAACTCCAGTGGGTTCCTTCTTTACGAGTCCGAAAGTGATAAAAGTTTACTCGGTTGCATTCTCACATATTTACGAGCATGAGAAAGAACAAAGACTAAGCTCGGTAACTTATTCTCATGTATTTACGAGAATGAGAAAGACCAAAGACTAAGCTCAGGATTGTTTTCATTTTTAAGCAAGCTTTAAAACAAAACAAAACTATGCTTGGACCTGGTTTCATTTTTATGCAATCTTGAACCAGAGGAAACTATTCTTGAGGTAAGTGGTTTCATTTTTACACAAGCTTGAACCATATAAAACTATGCTTGGACTTCCCAATGCATAACATAGGGATGGTTGGTACTTAGTCCCCGACTTAAGAAACTATCGACTCTAAATTCAGCATGAAGTCCAAAGGCTGAAAGCATTTCCACCCAAGCTTCATTTCATTTAACTGCAAAAGCAGATGAAACAAAGTTTCAAATACTAGGCTTGACTCAAACGGAGAGGGGGAAGTTGTTTCAGTTTTTAACGAGCTTGACACAAGAGAAGAACTATGCTCGCGACTCTAGGTATAATCCCTAGACCACTGTTTCATTTTTTAACGAGGTTGCTATAGAGATGTGAAAACTATCTTCAGCTGGTTTCATTTTTTAATGAGCTTGGAAGCAGAAAACTATGCTTAAAGACCTTTGTTTCATATTTTAACAAGTTTGCCTCAGAGACGCAAAAACTATCCTCGGAAGTCTCTCTTTTTGATCATGGATTCCAAGAGGACAATGCTCTGGAATGACACCATGTCAAGGGACAAAACTCATTCATGGCTTCCAAGAGTTCTTCACTGGAAGGAAGAAACACACTCTGGAAGGAAACCATGTCGAGGGTCGCGATAGGAGTAAAGAGATTAGGCCCTAACAACCCTATCGAAGATATCACCATGTCAACTACTCGATCTAAGTCATCAGAAGTTGAATCCATGGGCGACAACACCACATAATTGACCTTTGGTGGGGGCGATACCGTCTGCATATAAGAACCATTTAGGGAGGCAATCCAGTCGAGGGAAATGGATGAAAGTTGATCAACAGTCAAAACTCATCCATCGTGAGGGAAATATATCACATGAAAAAGAGTAGACACAATAGCTTTCATGGAATAGACATAATCTTGCCCAAGGAGTAAATCAAAATTCAAGGGGTCTTAGATGACCATGACATCAATAAAGACAGTTTTACCTTCCAAAGTTACAAAAAACTGAGGAAGGGTCCCTAAAGGTTGACTAGTTCTTCTGATAAATGCTAACAAATTCTGCGTAACTGGGGCAAGTTGAGGACAACCCAAAGCTTGCCAAGCAAAAGAGGACAAAATGCTAACGGACGCACCTTCATCTATCAATGTCTGAGGAACGTCTTGACCACAAACTTACACTATAATCTGGAAAGGAATGTGAGAGGGAAGATGAGGTCTAGTGACCACACCCCAATTAAAAAGGATGGCCTCATTACTTGGAGGGGGTTTCACGGGAGAAGGAGGAATACCCCCCGACACGGCAGAGTCTGTATCAACGAAAAAAATGTGGGAAGTATCAGGTTTACTCTTGAGCAGGAGAGTAGGATCGACCGATGACGAGATTGGATTGACCACTTTGGTTTCATTCTCTAAGGGGACAATGGGATCGACGCTTGGAAAAGGATCGACCACTTGGGTTTCACTCTCTAATAGGAGAGTGTGATCAACTGAGGATGGGGTCGGATCGACCACTTGGTCTACCGGTTCAACCAAGGACGTGACCAGATTGACCACTTGATCAACCGGACTGATTGACGGAGGAACCAGATTGATCATTCCATGAACTACAGGTGGTTTGAGAGAAAGCTTGCGATAAGCAGCTGGAAGTTGAGGCTGTGAAACAGTCATGTCTTCCAGGAATTTCGAGTCTTCTTCCATATGAGGAAAAATATGAGTTAGATGACGCCCTTTGCATAGCATACATGGGAACTTGACTCTACTTTTCTTCTTCCCAATGATATCATGACTAGTTGACGAGAGGTCATCAACATGTTGTTCAGAGGCTGACGTCATGGTTTGGACAGGGTGTGTAGACCATACTTAGATAACCTTGGATAGACTAGGGTAATCCTTAAGAAGATGGCTACCCTTACAAAGCCTACAAGGGTACTTGGGCTTACGAGTTGTTTGGGTGATCTTGACATCATCAACACTCCCATCACGATTAATACTAACTAGTTGTTTTCCAACATGTTTGATAGCGGTTGGATGTTTTGACCCTTGTTTATCTTTCTTCTTCTTAATATTTCTTTTCTTCTTCTTCTTATTCACCAGGTTACTAGCTTCAAAACTTTCACTCGACGAAGAAGATGAAACAGAAGGCGACCTTGCAAGTGAAGAAGGCGAAGAAGACCTTACTTATGAAGAAGGTGAAGGATCAACATGAGGTTGATGCTCTTGGGGGGAAGTTCTTATGACTGAAGCACTAACTGCATTCGGGATTACCTGAGAGGAAAACAACCATACCAGTAATCCAATTGTGAGACCGAGAAGGCTCAAAGTAGCGATGTGAGGAGGTCCAATGTTTCCATAAGAAGGAAAAAAAAAAGGCTCCTCTGGAGAAGAGGTTCCTTCATTGGTCATTTCGGTAACCGACACCATTAAAAACAAAAATCCAATCTAGAGTCCACTAGGGAGAACAAGCAACATATGCTAAAAATCTAGTAAGAAAGCAAGCAAACAAAACCTTATCACAATGAGCACACTAGTTGGTGATGAAATCCAACGTCGCATGAACAATGTAAGAAGGGGATGGGATAGAGCAGGTGGAAAAGTTAAGTTAACGACCTGCTTAGTGGACTTACACCCTAGTTCAAGCTCCCACACATAATCGTGGGTATACCCTCCAAGGAGCTCGAGTGATTTTGGCCAACGTCGATTCCAGGTACGGTGAAGAATTTCCCCTCTACAGTCACCTTGTGTAAAGACCCTAAAGATATAGGCCACTAAGGTTACAAATCACTACAGCGATGCCTGGGGAAACAATCGACAGTCCAATCCACATGCAAGGGAAATATATCTAGCCCGAAATCAACTTGAAAGGCTTCCACTCATCATTGTGGGTATACCTCTCAAGCGACCCCCATAATACAGGTAATCTCTACACCAAGACCAACAAAGCAGGGTGAGTAACTCTGCTAGTCTCAATGCGACCTCGTGATTGACCCTTGTGTTAGAAGGGCTTCTCAGGACAAAATGTAATAAGTGGATTTCACTTCTCCCTAACGCAATATTCTATGTTTGTTTGCAACTTTGGAAAGTTATTTTTCACATCTATTCCAAAGACCTACAACTAATCTAATGTAGGTTTTCTACCAGAAAATATAAAAATGTCTAATCAATTTTTATAAGCACTTTATTTTATGGTTGTTGCTACTCAAGAGGAAAATGGCATGGACAATATGGTGTTTTTACTGACTCAAATGTTATGTAAAGAGATGAAGATGCAATCTTTTCATTTCAATGAAAGCTATGCTACGAGAAGGAGAAAACATTTATCATTCCCATATACACAATGTCCCAAAATATACTAAACTCGTCAATATCAAGATTCTCAAGAAATGAGAAAAAGATACTGTACACCAATGCACAATTCATGCCCCCCACCCCCCATGGCCATGAATCATCAAGAATCATTCAAGACCAAAAAATGTCAAGAATAATGCAATTTCGCTACTTCAAATGAAAGGATGCCCCCAATCCAATATAAAGCAAGAAATTAAATCTTTTTGTTTCAAAAATTTCACTAAAAGCAATAATGAACTTTCTTAAAACAAAGAAACCCAAACTAAAAGTTTTCTTTTAAAGCGAACTATTCAGAAGAAATCTTATCTTTCCCTAAAGAATTATAAAGAAAACATAGGCCTTGGAATTGAAAGACTCTCAAAGCAAGAGACTAATCCTTCAAAACCAAACAAAGTAAAGATGGCTAAAACAAACTCAAAGAATGTCAAGAAGACTATAAACAGATCAATATAGGCTCCAAAAGTTCAATCCAACTGATCAAAGAAAAACTGGGCATCAAAAGATAGAAAATCCTAATTCCAAAAAAAAAATTCAAATGGGTTCGCAGCCTAGCTATAGGGTGCAGTGCGAAAATCAGTGGAATTCGCAAGCTGGACACAGGTAGGGTGAGAACATGTCGCACTGGATTACACAGTAGGGTGCGAAATTGAGGGGTTTTCACAGGCTGTAGACCAGTAATGTGCGAGAATTCTTGAAATCAAAGAGAATTTGGAAAAGGACAAAACAATGAAAGTGAAATTTCAGATCAAAAGAGTCTGGATGGATCTCCCACAGACTCAGAAACCAAAAAATAAGCAATCAAAGAAAGGGAAAGTAGACTAACTAGGAAACAATACGTTCCCCAATATGGTCACCAATTTTTTTATTGGATAAATTGGTAGGTGCAGACACTAACTAATCTCCCTAGATCCACCTAGATCTAGAACAAAACACACGAGAACATGATGCTTTCCTTAAGTTTTAGATATTGAATTTACTAACTAAAGAGGGATAGGTGACATACCATTTAAATTCCACTTCCTCTAGCCATCGCCATCCTAGCTCTGTTCCAACGGTCATACAATGATGATTCTGCAAAAGAACACAACCATCCAAAGTGATAGTAATAGCATAAACTCAATATAAAACTATGTATGTGATCAAGGAATCATACAATAAAACACAACAAGCTTTATAGGAAAGAATCATATTACTGTATCATATTAAATGTGAAAGAGAGATTACAACCATGATCTTGATGATGTAAGGTCCCTTCCAACTGTCCTTCATTCCCCCCACACTTCTTTCTCCAAGGATTCTGAGACCATGGATCTGATAGCTACTCACAATCTATCTTGACAAAGAAAATCTCAAAGCCACTCTAACCAAGCTAACAATCCCAAGCCAAAAACAACTAACTTTCTCCATGAGAGCTCCTCTCCTTTTATAAGCTGAAGAGGATAAGGTGAGGAGGTTAGGATGATCCCACTAAATCATGAAAGTGAGTAAGTTCCAAATCATTCGGATGCCACTTCACCATGGAAGTTTATCCTTCTAGAAGCATCGAGAAAATGCTCATTTTTCCCACGTATGAGCATTCTCGCACCCTGCTTATAGAGCAACCTGCGAACCTCTCACAACCTAGCTATGGTGTAGCCTGCGAGAATTAGGCATTCTCGCACCTTGCCTATATACCAACATGCGAACATCCTTTTTAATAGGGTTTTTCCAAAGGAGAATGCAACTTCTTCTCTCAGGAAAAGTTCTTCTCCCTTCTTTCTTCGAGAACTCAGGCCACTGACCCTTATAAAGGCAACATATATGTTTACATGATTAATGGTCATAGGGATGACAAAAATAATGTGTAACAATGTCTCATCTTGAATACAAGTGTTGCAAGTGTCAAAAAAATCATATTTCCATCTTGCCTATGTCGTGCCTCTAACGACATCACAAAGACACTTAAGACACCTCAAAGATTAGTTTGGAAGAAGAGAAATCATTTGACAGAGAGTACAAACCCTTTGCCACTGAAAGAACTAATAAAAAAAGGATTTTGGAGAGGATCTCTCCCCTACCCACTGTCAAGGAGTGATGACGCTCCCTGAGCCTCTTTGGGGGAGTGTTTGAGCCCCTTGTGCACCCTTTTGGGGGAGCAATACCCCTTTTTTTAGCAAATTTTGGGTTTGTTGAGGCAAATCAAGGAAGAATCCCTCAATTCCTGAAGGTAGTTGGATTCGAATAGATGGTCAAGGCATGATATTAGGGAAGATCCTCAACTAAAGGAGAGGAATCCTCAACTTATCCCAAAGATCTCTCAAGTGGTTGGGCCTCTCCAAGGTTATATAAGGAGGCCTCCTCATGGTGAAAAGAAACATGGAAAAGATTGGAGATGTGAAACTTATGATCCCATGAGTGAGATATAATCAAACCAATCAATGTAGATTACTTGAGCAAAGGGGTTGGACAAGGATTGTTGGAAGAAGTTGTTGCACCTTCATTCAAAGGATTGTAAGTACTTTTACTTGTTCTCATTAATAATCAATGCTTGACATTTTTCTTTCAAACTTATGCTTGTTCCATATGAGTTTGTTTGCAGTAGATGGATCTATATTTGAGATAATCTCAGTAGAGTAGGAAGTCCATTGTATCTTTGTTTTTCCTACAGGACCTATCAGAGAGCTCAAGATAGAAGCTCAACCAGGACTTTGCAAGGAAAAACATTGCTAATAAGGTACATATATTTCTCCTTCTCTTTCATTTATTAGCTTGATTAGATCTAAAAGGAAGTTAGTGTCCATGTTAAGCACTTTTCTGTCTTGGACTTTGGAGTCTAGAGACCAAGAGGGAATCCACTTGTCCACAGGGGGATTCACCTACAACACATCTCCTATGAGAATTTGAATCTCCTCCAAACACCACTGATACCACTTGCTAGAATTGCAAATGTGGAAAACACAATTCACAATGATAATTAACAATCACACACAGATAATAGACATAGGGATTTCACATGGTTCACCGAAACTTTGGGCTATGTCTACCAAGCATAGAAATCATTTGTCTTATTATTCAGATCACAGAGATTACATCATATTGGCAAGTTCACTCTGTCTCTCACACTCAATCCTTCTGCCTCTATGAACTTACATGAATTTATACGTTCACACAAGAAACTGATTATTAAATGTAATTCCTATCCATATTCTAACTTGGTCTATTTGGTTGTAACCAATGCAGAATAATAGGATCTAGATCTATCATTAGAGGAATTTGGTGTCACCAAATCCCAACATGGTTTATTTAGAGTCCCATATGCTCTATGAGAAAGAAGAGAGATTTTTTAGCGGTCCTCTTGGGGATTTGTTTTATTCATAGAAGATGACTTTGTTTCTATATAGCCATATCATTTTTCATTGCCTCGGGATGTCTTATACCCATTTCACCTCTCGATTTAGGACAAATGACTTGGTTCCAATTTACTAAATGAAATTGTTTTGAGTTGAATTTTCCTCCTTTCCACAGGAACTCTCTTAATATTTTGGAGACTTGATTGGAGATTCCTTTTGGGGCAAGGCATTAAATTGGTAAAGTGGAAGTGCAAAAGGGATACATTTAATCAAGACAATTTTCCCTACATTATTGATCCATTGAGTACCCCAATGAACAAATTTCCTATTGATTTTTTCCATGACTAGAAACCATTCAAAATATGAGGAACCTTTCATGGAAATTGGCATGCCAAGGTAGTGGAATCATGCCCGGAAATGGAATATTATTGAGATTGCACCTATTTCAGAAGGAGGAATATTCTAACCCATGATTTAGCATTTTTGGTTATTGAAATCTCCTCTGGAAGCATCTATAAAATCCTTTAGAATTTCTTTAAATCGGTTTCCAATATTCATTGAAGCACCTCCAAGAAACATAGTATTGTCCACAAATTGCGAATGATTAATATTTCTAACACCTATACGAATAGTGATACCCTGGAAATTCCCTATCTCTCTTTCTTTCTCTAGTTTCCTACTTAATTCTTCAAGCATAAAAATGTACAGTACTGGAGAGAGGGCGAAACCTTGTCAAAGGTCTATGTTGATTTGAAAGAATTTTGTTGTTCTATTATGTAGCAATGGAGGAATCCAAGGTCCACTTATGGAGGGAGAAATTATCCTAATGAATTATGAATTCAATCTAAATCTTTTCAGAACTTGAAAAAGAAAATCACATCATACTCTGTCCAATGCATTATCCATATCTAATTTAACAACCATACCTTTCCCATTAGAGTGGACACTTGCGTGAATGGCTTCCTAGACTAACACTCTATTATCCAAAATAGTTTGATCCTGCATGAAATCGCCTTTGTTGGAAGAGATAATCTTAGGGAGAATAATTTTTAGACAAGAGGACATAATTTTTGTGAATACTTTGTAGGTTGAGTTGCACAAAGAGATTGGAATAAATCCATTCGAAGAAGCTGGATTGGCTTCTTTGGGGAATAGAAAGAGAAAGAGAGAATTGATATTGTAATACCCCAAGGATGTGCCCCAGTTATGTCTATGTATTGTAAACAAGTTTTATAGGGTGGTGATCCAAGTGTATATAAGTTGGTGGGCTTATGTGTTTATTAGGCCAGAGAGCCTAGGTGTTAAAGGAATGGAGCCTGTTTTTGTATAGGTAATTATGAAAATCATTAATATAATATATAAACATTGTTGCGTGTTGATCAACCACGAATAAAGAGTGATGGGGGACTAAGCTTCCACATAATGGGTAAGGGAAAGGGGGTTTAAAGGTTGGAAGAGGGGCTAAGATTGAGGGCTTAAGTCCTTGGGAATAATAATTTATTATTATTCCAAAGTGGTGTGAAATGTATGTTTTTATCCTAAGTCCTGCGAGAGGCAATGCATGCAGCTCCAACATGTGAAAAATGGAATGCATACTTGATGGACTGCATGTAGTTTCATGGAAGACATGTGTTGGTCTAGGCACATGCAATTTAACCCAAGAATTGGGCCATGGTGGGGGTTCGTCCTCCATTCTTATGTCTATTGTCTCAACTGTGTTACCTCTGTGATAGACCTTTGGTTAATTTTCTCGTCACACATTCCTGATAACTAGAACCATAAGTCGATCGGTGTATTCTTGTGAATCCCGTGGCCTCTGCATTCGACCTTTACAATATTCACGTACGCATCTGAAAACTGAAACTGTGAGGTCATCCTGTGATGTTTCCTAAGAAGCTGACGCACCCTCAGTCTATACTTGTTTTACCTCTGCGTCGGACCTCTGCATAACCCCTCACATCTGAGAAACCAATCGGGAGGGAAAGGCCGACCTGTGTGTCCTGTGAATCGAGGTTTAACCACACTGCAAATCCGAGTTTGTGTTTGATTGCTTGGGTTGTTGTCTTCTGAGAAACCTGAGCATACCGTAATTGTTTATGCCATGTGTGTTTTAACTGCGGGTTGTTGTGGCTACGCAGTCCCTTAGTTGAGTGTGATTGGATACCATTATTTGTTCCTTTCTGAGAATTACTATTGTCCTCCTTGTGGTGGAATAAAGCTGAAGAAGCAGGTTTTCAGGCTTATGTGCAACACTCTCTCTAGGTGAGAGAGTGTGTGGAGGAAGTGAGAACTCCTGGAAGGGGTCCTGTAGCTGCCACAGAGCTCGGAGAATTCTGGTTCGGCGTGTCGCTGAATCCCAAGGCAAGGGAGGTTTAGGAGTCGAAGGACTGTCTAGGTGACAGTGAAGGTGTATACTCCTAGGGTGGGACAAGCATGTGGGAAATGAGAGTGTGTGAGAAGTGAGCATAAGTGGCTCTTGGGAGAGAATCCATCCTCATAAACTGTGTGTATTCCTATTGATATTTACTAGCCTATGATTCCCTTACCCAATGGAGCTTAGTCCTAGCTCGGGGGTGACCTACTGTTGATTGTGATGAGCAGCGCAGTCTAAGGCTGGGAGGTTCATGGAAGGTCTGTACGCAGTTGGTGGTGTTATGCCAGTTTAAAAGATAAGTATTAATTATGTACTTGATTTATATGTTATGAATGTTTCTGGCTTCAAATGTTATCGTGTATTCCGTTGCATGTTTGAACTGTTGTTAATTCTATTTAAGTCTGTATGACAACAATAACTCCATGTTAAATGTGTTAATTTTAATTAATGCAAATTCTTCATAAGTGTATGTTCTGCGTAGTGGCATTGCCTGACAGTGGGGTTGATAGTCGGGGACATTACAATATGGTATCAGAACCCATGGTTTCAACATTAGGCCTGGATAGGCCGGATAAGTGGTCTTTGGACCCAAGGTTTCAAGTGGAAATGGTGTTCATATGGAACCGATTTCGAACCTTAGAATGTTTCTGAGTCCCAAGGGGTTACTTGGTCATGTTACAAAGCTCAGGAGGATTAGCGGTATAATAAAACTGCAGCTGGCGTGTTGGAGCCATAGGATCTGTTCGGAAGGAGAGGAAAAACCTTTACGACCGTCAGATCTGGAGAAAGTGAAGAAAGGATAACCTGCAAGTGCTTCAGACTTTGCAACATGGGTGAAACTAAATGCAAAGTTAAGAGAAAGGATGAAACCTGAAGCTTCGAATTCTAAAGGAGATCTACATCGTAGATTGTAGGAAATGGCTTTGGACCGTTAGATCTCTGTCCAGGGAAGCAAAGGAAAGTCACTTCAGAGGATTTCAAGTTTGGAGTGTGACAAACTTTTGAAGTCCCGAAATAGATCACAACCATCTGATTGCGAAGGACACATGTTGGTAGTTCATGAACTCCAAGAGAAAGAGCCCCGGGAAAAAGCGACCGTAGAGGAGTTGAAATTCTCGAAGCCCAAAGAACCAAAGTGGTGAGTCATGATGATGTCACCTAGAGGTGATGTCGACACATGGGTTGTGTGCCAAGTGTAAGTAGATTCTGAACCGTGGAAGATTGAAATGGCATTTGGAACGTGATGAGTGTCACCCATCTAAATGGGCCATGTATTATTCACTAGTATTCCTCCATGTGGCATCCTGTGTGAACAGGGTTAGTGGGGCTCGAGGTTACGTAACGTAGTTAAAGGTCAGAGGACCCACGGTGGCATTGATCACTATACATCAATATCAATGACCATGAGATATCGCGGGGACCCAAGTTTCATAGAAGTTAATTCTCCAAGGTGGTCCCGCAATCCAAACTGTGGTTTGACTGAGGGGTTATGTGTCAGCGTTAGAAGAATTGTGGGACGAAAGGCAGGTTCCTCCAAATCACCATTGTATTCCCCCACAATTGGGAAAAAATTAAGTGATGTAACGTAATAACGTCACCTAAGGTGACGTGGGAGTGTTAGGAGGTTAATGGTTTGGGGTGTGTCGATGTGAAATCTTCCAAAGTCCCGAAGTCCCGGAAATCAAATGCCTGAGGTTCCATAGTGTGTGTCAGTCGTCAGATGCTGAGTAGATGAGGACTATTGATCCACTCTACTGCTTGAGTGCGGTAACTCAGAACTTTGATTGATTGTTGTGTGGTGCTTGGAAATATTCCAAAGTTGAAGGCCAAAAACTCGAGTAAGCGCTTATTGATCTAGCGCTTGGTCACGACCCATGGTCGCATGGGTTGGGGAACTGAGAGAAAGGGGATAGTGCCTGAAAACGTATCAAAGCAGAGCTCTGAAAGAAGAAATCTGCGGGGATTTTTGATTGAATGAGAATCACAGAGAATGAAAACTGAACGTTTTCTTAAATCATGTTTGTTTATGAATGCTGTGGAATTTGTTAAGGAATGATGGCATGAAAAATTTTGAATGTCTGCACATTGTTTTTGCATAAGTTTAACGAGTGCCAAAACCGAATAGAATTTTCATTGAGTGAAATAGAAATGGAAGAGGCACAGACTACTTCTAGTTCCGAGGAAGGAGAAAAAGGAATGGATGTCCATTTGGGATTTGAAGGATCGAACTCCAATGGACATGGAGAATAGATAGATAAGGAAGGGCATATGATGAAAATAATTGAACGATTGTAGAAAGATGCTCAGACTCACCGAGAAAATAACATAAAGCTCATGAAATATAAGGAACAACAAGGTGAATTCAACCTAAAGTTGATGCAGAGTATGGAAAGAATCGAAAAGAAGTTGGATGAAGAGAGTGACTTAAGAAAAACAGAGAGTCGCAATACCCTTGATAAGGGAAGAATATCAAGGAGTTTTGGTAAACACCATCATCACTCCCAAGGTCTCTCCAAGAGGAGGGAACACAGTATTTCAAGCCCATCTCCTACCAGAAAGCACATCAGATCTAGAGTAGATGAAATGAAGGGAGAAATGAACAAGATTAAGCCTCCTACGTTTGATGGAGAACATAAGAAGGATGAATATGACGAAACATGGTTTCTTGGCATGAGGAAATATTTCCAACTGCAAAATTATTCCTCTCATGCAGAAGGAAGAATTGTGATGTATCAACTGAAAGGAAAATAATCTATGTGGTCGGATTAGTTTGTGCAGGTGAAACACATTAAAGAGAAATATATCACTTGGAAATAATTCAAGAGGTATTTCGAGAAGAAATACTTGACTAAAAGATACTATGACAGAAAGATGAAAGAGTTCTTTGAACTCTAGCAGGGCAGCATGACCATTGATGAATATGAGCAAAGATTTTTGGAATTGCTAAAGTATGTTTCGTTCATCAAGGATGAGAATTTCAAGATTCAGATGTATCTAAGTGAATTGACACCTTCCATTGGTGACAAGATTAAGTATGATGACCCTAAGATTATGGAAGAAATGATAAGGAGGACAAAATGATTATATGAGTAGCAAATAGAGAAGTGTACTTTTCAGAAAGCTTGGAAAGACAAGAATAAATCCAAGATGGATCAAAGGAAGAAGGGAACTAAGACACCCTTTTTCAGAAACACTCCTCAAGGATAGCCATGTTTTAGAGAGCACAGGAAGGATGAAGTGGGTGGGAAAATGACAAGACCGCCACCTATGGAATGTTGGGGTTGTAAAAGGAACCATAGGTACAGAGATTTCCCCCACATAAATGATAAAGTGAAAGTTGTCCACAATGTACAACAGGTTGAAACAGTGGAAGAAATGGGCAGTATAATTCCAAGGATCTACGCAGCCCTGGACAACAAGAAAGTTGAATATCATTCACACATGATTGAAGTGGAAGGTATGATCAACAACCATGCCTTTACTATTTTAATTGATTTAGGGGCTATCTATAGTTATATAGATCCTAGAGTGGTGGAAATTTTGCAATTTTCAAGAAGCAAACATGAAAATTCTTGGTTAGTGCAACTGGCTACAAGAACTAAGATAAAATTCATTGAGTTGGTTAAGTTTTGTCATGTGGACATGAATGGGCTGAGCACAAAGGCTGAATTGAACATACTTCCTTTAGGTTCTTATGAGTCTCGAATTGGGATGGACTGGTTGGAAAAGCACCATGCCATATTGGACTGTCGTAAAAAGGCATTCACTTGCCTGGATTAGGAAGGAAATCAAAAAACAGTCCAAGGAATTCCCAGAGTTGATGCTATCAGAGAAATCTCAGCAATGCGGCTGAAGAAGTGCTACAGGAAGGGATGTCAATTATTTGCAGCCCATGTGGAGGAAGCATCTAAGGATGAGGTCTCAAATATTGAAGAGCATGTGATACTAAAATATTTTGAAGATGTATTCCAGGATATACCTGGATTACCCCCGAAGAGAGATTTGACTTCTCTGTAAAATTGATGCCTAGAGCAGCTCCAGTGTCGAAATATCCTTACCAAATGAGTACGCTAGAGCTGAAAGAACTGCAGTTGCAGCTTGAAGAGCTCCTGAAGAAGGGGTATATACACCCAAGTGTGTCACCTTGGGGTGCCCTGGTCCTATTCATGAAGAAGAAGGATGGGACGCTGAGAATGTGTATCGATTTCATACAATTGAACAAAGTAATGGTGAAGAACAAATATCCTCAACTGAGGATTGATGAACCCTTCGATCAGTTGAAGGATACAAAGATATTTTCGAAGATAGACCTCATGTCAGGATATCACTAAGTAAGGATAAAGGATGAAGGAATCATAAATATCATCTTTAGAACATGGTATGGTCGTTACAAGTTCACAATAGTGTCATTTGGGCTGTCAAACACACCCGTTGTTTTTATGTGCCTGATGAATGGTGTATTCAGGGACTATCTAGACAAGTTTGTTATAACATTCCTGGATCACATTTTGGTGTATTACAAGTCGAAGGAAGAGCATGAACAACATCTGAGGATGGTGTTGTAGGTGCTAAGAGAGCACCAATTGTATGCCAAGTTGAGAAAATGCTCGTTTTATCAGGAGCAGATCCATTACTTGGGGCATATTATTTCGAAGGATGAGATAATTGTAGATCCTGAGAAGATTGAGGCCATCAAATAATGGTCAGCACCAAATAACGTGACGGAATTCAAATACTTTATGGGTCTAGATGGTTATTAAAGAAGGTTTATCACAGGGTTCTCGAGCATAGCTCACCCTATCACTTCCTTACAAAGGAAGGATAAGAAATTTTAGTGGACAAAGGAATGTGAGAAAAGCTTCCAGCAATTGAAGAAACTGTTAGCCAATTCTCCAATCCTGAGGATTTCATATCCAAATGAAAACTTTGTAGTGTGTACAAATGCATGCAAAGAAGGACTAGGAGGATTCCTCAGTCAGAATGGATTCATAATTTGTTATGAATCCAGAAAGTTGAAAGAGCACGAAAAGAACTATGCCACTCATGATTTGGAGTTGGCAGACATAGTACACGCTCTAAAGAAATGGTGGAATTACCTCATGGGAAGGATGTTTGAACTGAAGACAGACCATATCGGTCTGAAGTACTTGTTTGATCAGCCAACCTTGAACGCTAGACATAGTAGGTGGTTAGAGTTTCTCTGTGAGTATGATTTTGATATCAAGCATATCAAAGGGAAGGAGAATAAAGTGGTTGATGCACTCAACAAGAGAGTACACTAATTACATGCTACAACCATTAGCATGTACCGAACTGATATTAAAGGCAAAATTTTGGAAGCTGCAAATGTAGAGTTGCAATACAGGGATTTGGTAGCAAATCTACAACAAGGTAAGATGCCATAGAAAGTGGATATTTATAAATTGGAAACTAACGAAATACTTGTTTACAAGAACAAAATTTATGTAACTAATGTCCATGACTTAAAACTTATTATTTTGAACGAAATGCATAATGTGCCTTATGTTGGGCACCCTGGATATCATAAAACTGTGACAACGGTCAAGAGCCATTACTTTTGGCCATGTATGAAGAAAGATATTTCTGAATACATCGCCAGATGTATGGAGTGCCAGAAGGTTAAAGCTGAGCACATGCACCCAACACGGTTGCTGCAACCTTTACCCATTCCTAAGTGGAAGTGGGAAGTGGTGACAATGGATTTCATCACAGGATTTCCTAGAACATAAAAGCAACATGATTCAATCATGGTGGTAGTGGAAAAGATTACAAAAGTTGCCCATTTTATTCCACTAAAGACTACTCACAAGGCATCGAATGTTGTTGATATTTTTATGAGGGAAATAGCATGATTGAACGATATTCCCAAGAAAATTGTGTCTAACAGGGACCCAAAATTTACCTCCAAGTTCTGGAAGGGGTTGTTCAAAGGATTCAGAATGAATCTAAACTTCAACATAGCCGATCACCCTGAGTCTGATGGGAAGACTGAGAGTGTGAACAGAGTAATAAAAGACATGCTAAGGATGTATGTGATGGAAAAACCATCGAAATTGGAAGACTACCTATATTTGGTAGAATTCGCCTACAACAATGGGTATCAAGCATCGTTGAAGATGAGCCCATTTGAAGCACTTTATGTAAGAAAGTGCAATACTCCAGTAAGCTGGGATAATCCAGCTGATAGGGTAGTAGTTGAGCCAGAGTTGCTCAAGGAAATGGAAGAACAAATACTAAAAATTAAGCTGAATTTGAAAACTGCCAAGGACAAGAAGAAAAGTTATGTCGATAAAAACACAACCCACAAAGAGTTTAAAGTGGGTGACCATGTTTTCCTGAAAGTAAAAGCCAATAGAAGTTCCCTGAAGTTAGGAAAATGCGCCAAGTTGGCAGCCAGATTTTGTGAGCCATTTGAAATCCTAGAAAGGATTGGGCCAGTTGCATATATGTTTGCATTACCTGCATCCATGATTGTACATAATGTGTTTCATGTTTCATTGCTTAAAAAATATATACCTGATGCTAATGATGTTATCGATTAGAATGTGATTCAGGTGGAGCAAGAAGGTGTCTTCCAAGTCCATCCTGTGCGCATATTGGACCGGAAAAACAAACATCTCTAGAATCAAGACATAGGGCTTGTAAAGGTCCACTAGACCTGGTACGGTACTTAGGATGCGACATGGGAGCATGAGGATGCTATGCGGGCAGAATACCCACATCTTTTTGAAGATTTTAGAAATCTTGTTGATGCTGTGTAAAAGTTGCATTGAGGACATTGCAAAAATAAGGGGAGGGGATTGTAATACCCCAAGGACATGCCCCAGTTATGCCTATGTATTGTAAACATGTTTTTTAGGATGGTGATCCAAGTGTATATAAGTTAGTGGGCTTATGTGTTTATTAGGCTGAAGAGCGTAGGAGTTAAAGGCCAGGAGCCTGTTTTTGTATATGTAATTATGTAGATCATTAATATAATATATAAGCATCGTTGTGTGTCAACTAACCAAGAAGAAAGAGTTATGGGGAAATAAGATTCCACAAAATGGGTAAGGGAAAGGGGGCTGAAAGGTTGGAAGAGGGGCTAAGATTGAGGGCTTAAGTCCTTGGGAATAATAATTTATTATTATTCCAAAGTGGTGTGAAAGGTATGTTTTTATCCTAAGTCTTGGGAGAGGCAATGCATGCAGCTCCAACGTGTGCAAAAGAGAGACATATGTCGGCCCAGGAACATGCAATTTAACCCAAGAATTGAGCCATAATTGAGCCATCATACTTGATGGAGTGCATGCATCTTCATGGATGACATATGTCGGCCCAGGAACATGCAATTTAACCCAAGAATTGAGCCATAATGGGGGTTCATCCTCCATTCTTTCATCCACTATCTGAACCATGTTACCTCTGCGATCGACCTCTACTTAATTTTCTTGTGATGCATTCTTGATAACTAGAACCATAAGTCTATCGGTGTATTCTTGTGAATCTTGTCGCCTCTTTATTCGACCTTTGCAATATTCATGTACGCATATGAAACCCGAAACCATGAGGTCATCCTATGATGTTTCCTGAGAGGCTGACGCACCCTTAGTCTGTACCCATTTTACCTCTGCGTTGGACCTCTACATAACCACACATATATGAGAAACCAGTCGGGAGGGAAAGGCCGACCTGTGTGTCTTGTGAACCCATGTTTATCCACACTACAAATTTAAGTTCGTGCTTGACTGCTTGGGTTGCTGTCTTTTGAGAAGCCTGAGCATACTGTAATTGTTTATGTTGTGTGTGTTTTAACTGTGGGTTGTTGTGGCCACAAAGTCCCTTGGCTGAGTGTGATTGGCCACCGACATTTGTTCCCTGCTGAGCATTATTGTTGTCCTCCCTATGCTGGAACGAAGCTTAAGAAGCAAGTTGTCAGGCCTGTGTGCAACACTCTCTCTAGGTGAGAGAGTACGCAGAGGAAGTGAGAACTTCTAGAAGGGGTCCTATAACTGCCACAGAGCTCAGAGAATTATGGTCCAACCTATTGCTGAAGCCCAAGGCAAGGGAGGTTTAGTAGCCAAAGGACTGTTCAGGTGACAGTGAAGGTGTATACTCATGGGGTGGGATAGGCATGTGGGGAATGAGAGTCTATGAGCAGTGGGCATAAGTGGCTTGTGGGAGAGAATCCATCCTCATAAAGTGTGTGTCTTCTTGTTGACCTTGCCTAGCCTAGGATTCCCTTGCCCGATGGAGCTTAGACCCAGCTCGGGGGTGACCTACTACTGAGAGTGATGAGTAGTGTGGTCTAAGGCTAGGAGGTTCGTGGAAGGTATGCACACAGTTGGTGATATTATGCCAGTTTAAAAGATAAGTATTAATGTTGTACTTGATTTATATGTGATGCATGTTTGTGTCTTGAAATGCTATCATGTATTCTGTTGCAAGTTTGAACTGTTGTTAATTCTATTTAAGTCTGTAGGATAGCAGTAACTCCATGTTAAATGTGTTAATTTGATTTAATGAAAATTCTTTATAAGTGTATGTTCTGCATAGTGGCGTTGCCCGACAATGGGTTTGATGGATAGGGACGTTACATGTATTCCCCCCAAGATGAAAGGATATCTATAGTAAATCAACATGCAACTCAAATAGTGTTTTATTATATCCCATAACTTCATGTAGAAAGATATGGAGAATCCATCCATGCCCATGGCCTTATAGAACCCCAAGCTCCATATGGTTGTGTAAATTTATGAATTCAGATATGGTGAGAGAAAGATCCTTGTTTTACGATAGGAGGAATATTTTCTAGCATGGAATCCATACTAGAGGGATTAACATTATTGTTTTTTCTAAAGAGATCAAAGAAGTTATTTTTAGCATCCATTTTTATCTCAAAGAAATCAGTTAATTGGGTACCATCTTCTAGTTGAATATACTTCTAACATTGTTCTTCAAGAGCCTAGCTTTGTTTTGGTTATTGAAGAACTTGGTTTTTTTCCCCTATATTGAATCCATAAGCTTCGATATTCTAACCACCAATTTTCATGTTCCTTTCTTGCAACACATTGGTAATGAACTTGCAGTTCCATCTCCTCCTATTGCAAATTAACTGTTATGTTTTTAGTTTCCATTCCCTTTTTGAAGGCATCCAAATTTAGTTTTAGTTTTTCTTTTTCTTTTTTTTTGGGGGGGGGTTACACAAATATTGTTTTCCTATTTCTTAAGGCGAACCTTGACCATAATGAGTTTTTGTTCCTAGATACAAACAAGGGTTCCAGGTAACCATGTTTTCTAGTCACTTTCCACCATGTTTAAAACTTCAGGATAGTTAATTGAGATGGGGTTAAAATGAAATTGAATGGGTCTAAGGTTAGGGATGGAGGTGATGAGTAGGGAGATGAGATTATGGTCAGAGGTGAGAGAAGGAAGAATGTAAGATTTGATGGATGAATTTTCTTGTATAAATCTACTTTACACCAAAAATCGGTCCAATCTAGTTGCAATGTGGCTTGGTCTCAACCACATATGGACCAGGTGAATATTCCTTTTTTGGATTGATACATTATTTCTTTCATTTTTATCTGAACAGGATCTATGCTAAAAATCCCTCGTTTTTCTGCACTTTTCCTGACTACATTGAAATCTCCAGCAAGAATGCATTCCATAGAGAAATTTTTTCCTATAATGTTATTCAAGGATCTCCAACAATAATATTTATCCAAATATCTATTTTCCATATATAAATCGATCATTATAAAAGTTGTATTGGACTAAATTGACCTGAATTTTGTTAACATCCAATGCTAAGTTATGTCACTAGAAATTAGGATTACCTCTTCTTTTCCCCATATTGTACACAACCCACCTAAAGAAACTCTAGAATCAGTTCCAATGGATGCATTGGAGTTCCAATGTTTTTCCCCTATCTTTAAAGTCCAATATAGACACAATTTGGACTCATGTATGAGGAGAATTTGGGTCTTTTATGTTCTTAGAAGCTCTTTTACAAAATTAACTTTGATATTGTTTCCCAACCCCCTGTAGTTCCAAGAGACCAACTTCATCATTTATAGGGGTTTGATTGGATGCCACCTCTATTACCCATATTTCCTCCAGGATTATTCATTAATTTGGAACCACCTATCATTATAGGACATAGTTTTTTTATCACCATGTAGGATGTCTTTGCTTGCTTGCTCCTCACGAACCATTTTTGACGGTTTCCAACTAGATCATCTTGGTACAATTTCTTCAAAGGCTTGATCTTACATTTATTCATCCTATACACTTTCACTCTTACATGTCTATCTAGCTTCTGAAAAAGAATTATCTTCATATTTGAAAGTATCCCTTTCATGCATACGAGTGATATAAACCCCCGTGATAGTTGGTGCTTCAAAAAGAACTTGCTTCTCTTCTCAAGATTTGATGAGACTAACAAAAAAAGAGGGGATCAAAATTGGTAGAGTTGATGGGCTCACCTAAGATTTTGTATATTCCAAGGCATCCCCCACTATAGGTTCCACACATTCCTCATCCATTGATAGTGCCTCATATTTTTTTCTTTGACACAAATGCTTCATCTTGGTTGGCCTCAATGTCCCTATGATTTGGTGAAAGAGCAGACGAATTTCTATCACTTAGTCCAAAGGAGGAGGAAGGGTTCGAATTTGTAGGTGGACCCAATAAGGAGGGGATTTTATTTCCTTTCCCACTACCATAGTTCATATTTTTTTCATGTGAAGCATATTTCCATGCAACCTCTTACAATTTCCCTTCCTTATTCACCCTCGATGGGTTTTGGGTTTTTGTTTTCTTACAATCCTTGGCAAAATGGCCATATTGATGTCAAGCCTTGCACTTAAATGGGACTTGTTTTTAATTGATTTGTTGAACATGATACCATATGTCGAGTGAAATTAGCATGGTTTCAGTGATTCCCTTATCTATATATACTTACACATAGATTCGAGCATAAGAGAAAATTTTCTCTTTGGGTTTTCAATACTTCACAGAGCATCATCACTCCAAAAATGGAGTGGATGGTGGGGAAACCTAACCCAGACCAGAATCATAGAGAGGACATCATTTTCTAGGCTAAAGTCATGGGTCTATTTATTCATATACATGCCTCGTGTGCCTAAACAATAAGGATCAATTTGGAAGATCAAATCACGATCTTCTTTAATCTTGAATAGAAAAGAAACAAACCATCTCCCGCAGAAGAAAAAGTTTAAAGAGACTTTGATGAGAGGCTTCCAAATTTTTTCCAACCAGAAGGCCACAATTTTTTCTAAAATCCAGATCCCTATGAACTAGCTAATGAGAACCCGATCTACGAAAGCAAGAGCTTTCTTCCTTGATGTTGATGGAGGAGTTATTACTTTTGGGATTTCATCTAGTTTTAATACGAATTTTGAAGGATAGGATTTCACATTCTTGATTGAAGATTCCTCCATGGTCTTAAAGGAATGGGATTTAGCATTCGAAGGGGGCTAGCACCCCCCACCATCATTGTTCATGCAAACAATCAAAACGAGGGTTTAAAAAAAAAACCAAACCATTAATAAAAAAAAGAGGATTACATTAATACATTATTATTGTTATATATTACATTGATGTAATAATTAATTAATACATAAGTGGTGGTCCCCAAAGCATGTCCCATCAACTAGCAACAACCACTTTATAAAAATGGTTGATATACACCAATAGAAGTCATTAATTTAACGTATCAACCACTTGTATAAAGTGGTTATTGCTAGTTTAATTATAACATAAGACTCATATGATAAAAATGATAAAAATAACATAAATGCGTTGACAATAACATAGAAAAGTAAAATTCAACTACTAGAACACAATAAGAGTTGAAATGTTTGTTATTATTTTTATCTTTTCAAACATTATAGCATAATATTTTATTTATAAAATATTTTTTATATAAATAATTAACATAATTTTTTTCCATAACAATGTAAAATAATTTTTTGCATAATGAATACAAATTATGGAAAGACACATGTTTTTGTTAGAGTCACCCTAAAATTAATTGATGCAAAAATTATGAAAACACACATTACATGTTTTTGTTGAACTATTTTGAGTATTTATCATTCAAAATTTTGTTGCCATTATAATATTTTTAATGTTTATAGTTTAAAATTATAACTTTAATTTCAATTTAAGTATTTTTTATACCATCCACCAATATTAAGTAAAAATAGAATAATTCTAATATGTATAATCATGTTTTTTTTTATTATTTTAATGTTTTCCAAATTATTTTTCTTTAATTTATAAAATATAAAGTTTTTAAATTATAATTATTGATAATTTTTTTATTTATAAATATTTTTTTATTTAAATAATTTATATAAGTTATTTATGTGAATAATATAAAGTAATTTTACACACAATTAAAAAAACAAATAATAATAATAACAATTTATTTTTATTATTATTATTATAACAAATAATAATAATAAAACACACGTTCTTAACCATTAGATCCACTTAGGTTATATAACATGTTCTTTTAATTCACTAATATTTATCATCCAAAATTACACATTTATTTTATTTTTTCCCCATTATTTTTCTCACCTAAACAATAATATTATTATGAAATATTTAATTTATAAATAATTTATTCCCTCAATAGAACCATTAGACCCACTTAGGTTATATAACATGTTCTTTTAATTCACTAATATTTATCATCCAAAATTACACATTTATTTTATTTTTTCCCCATTATTTTTCTCACCTAAACAATAATATTATTATGAAATATTTAATTTATAAATAATTTATTCCCTCAATAGAAATTTCCGCCCAGCGATTTGAGTGGTAAAGTAACCTCTTAAGAGGAAACACATGTTCTTAACCATTAGGCCCACTCACACTATATAAAGTAATTTTACATTTGATGAAAAGTCATATTACATGTTCTCTTAAATTCACTATAATATTTTTGGTGTTTATCATTTAAAATTATATGTTTATTTTCTATTTGTTCAAATATTTTCTACAACTTCCACAAAACTATATGACTTAGTGCAATAATATAGTTTGTCAAATTAATTTTGGAGTGGAATACAATTTTTTCTTTCGACTTATTTTTAGGCAAGTGTTTTTGGTCGTGGGGTTTTAAATTTTCTGTCAATCTATAATTTTTTGATTGATTTTTTTAGTATCTGGGTTGATTTAAAATGAGGCAAAACTCTTAAAGTAAAATTCTGAGATGTATGAAATTTTGATCCATACTAAACTTAAACTATCCTTGATAATCTAACCAAATTCAGACCCTTTTTTTTTACCTGAAAAAACAGATCTGTTTGTTCCCTAATTAGCTTACTCTATTTACACTTATTAATTTGTAGATTCAAAATTATCCTAACAACAATTATATTAAGGATATACAAAGCAGATCTCTGATTTATTAAAATAATATTGAAATTAACGCGTACCCACAATCCAACTTTTAGTTAAAGATGTTCCCATGTCGATGTGGTAAACTGATGAAGTACCTGTCACATGGCAGACATCACCGAAAATATGCTGTTGAATGTTGGTTACGTGAAAACTATCCTCTGACTCCTCGTGGCCCCACCCCAACAACCGCCTGCAAGCCAGTCGTCGACGAAAGAAAACAGAAATCGAAGGGCTCAGTCTACGCTACTCGGAATGAAGGAAATATCTCACTCGCGGCCCGTTTCTCTATTCCTCTTCGAACCACTCAAATCTTATCCCACCATTCTTCACCGAGGCCAGTTTCTCTATTCCTCTTGGAACCATTCAAATCTATAGATTTAATCATTTTTCATCAAATTTTGAATAAAATCTGAATAAAATAAACTTATCAAAAAAGAGCCCAAAGATAAAACGTTTAAACCAAGCTTTTAGGAACTGATAATCCCCGAAAATGCATCATGTATAGACGTTAAGGGAAAGCTACCCTCCCGCATCCCCGAACTGGAAGGGAACTATGGTCTCGAGCGGTTTACCTTGGACCCTTCTTTCTTCCGTATTTTAAAGAGGCAACCCCAATGTATATATTAATCAGAAAATACGTTTTTTCAATGACTTCGCTGGAGGAAGTAGCTCTTCCCCGTTCGCTAGTGTGGGATGCTTGTGACCTAGAACAAGGGAACAATGCACGCACTCTATTTTGAAACAAGGGTTTACTTCAATCGAACTGGACCTCTCGGAACTGTTATCACGACCAAATCGTAGCAAGAATGAATAAAAAACACCGTGACATCAAAGCTTCAACTCTTGATATTTTAGTGGAAATGTGTGAGATTGAGGAGTCGTCAATGAAGTGTGATAATGATATGTAGAGCATTCACTGCACAAGATTCACACAAGTTGTAATTGTATTGCACACATACACTTGAATACATTAGGTATATATATATAGTTGGACAAAGATTTCACTGATTCCAATCTTGGAGGGAGAGGTTGAGAGAATCTCTCAACATCCTCCAACAACCCAAACCAATCCCCAAACTCTAGTATGAAGCATTAATGAAGCATTATCTCTAACACCCCCCTTAATGCTTACATTACAAAATCTTACAATAATAAAAATCACAATTACAAAGAAAAAGTAGTTGCAACATTTTAACTTTGTCTGGCATGGTCTTCATCAACGCCTACATCCACTCGGATGCCTCTAGACTACGCTCTTTCTCATCCTCTTCTTCGAGCTTACCATTCAACTCATTTAAAGTATAAATGCTTCAGACCATCATTCATGAACTTGTACAATAGACAATATTGAAAAACTCGGCTCACCAAGGCTTCCATGAGAAAAGTTGTCAAGTAATGAAGCATCCTATGAACATACCTCATATAGAATGTCTTCAAAATTCACTTACACAAGGTGACTTAAAACATAAGAGCGATTGTTCTTGAAACTAAGGATGCTAGCTTATATCAAGAGACAAGAGTCCTTAGTTTACTACACTTACTAAACTATTAACTCACACTAACAACACTAGTAATTACTCTGTTGCCATTACAACACATACTTTTACAATACACATAATTAAATATATATATCGGTATAAATGCAGCAAGAAAGGCAGACATATTCTCTATGGTGGCTCCTCCTTCATATCAATCCATAGTGGGATATCAAATACTAATTCACCAAGGGAAACATTTCTGATGGCCATTTTCTCCGAATGCCAGCTCCAAAAAACGGATCTTTCACAATAGCAACTCCTTGATTCCAACAATGTCCCCTTCTTCAATGGTGGCTGAGGCAAATAATCACAATGCTCAATTAATGAAATTTGCAATGTAGAGTCTCTCCTCCAGATATTGCAACGATCTCTCTTCCACGGTTCATATGTCAATGCACAAGTTTATTGCACAATGATGCAACAAAAACAAATGCAATTTCTCCATTATAATCTTATGAATATCTGATGGAGGAGCGAGAGCTTGATTCATACTGGATTTTTTTCTTTCCCTTCTGACGAAGACAATAGAGGATACGATGCACTCTTATCTTAAATCGATGTACATGTTGTATCATATGGGATGGAACATATTGGCTGAACAAAACAAAAATATTTTCAAAACATTTACAAATGTCTTCTACAGGAGGGAAACTCCGCAAACGATTACAACAATACTCCAATGTTCAGTTTTTACCTCTACACACTTCTCTTTGTTCATCCCAGCACTTCAACGAGTTTCCTCAGACCGGTGGCCTCCCTCAGAATTGACTTTTCACTTATTCGATAATGCATCACATAACAATGTTCCACAATATATTGTTTTCATCCTCCTTCTGGCAGTAACAACAACATCGAACGCCCATCACACAATAGCTCGATGCAGTAGCTCAAAAAGTGGTTCAATTCATGAGCAATGCTCCTTCTGACCGATCACGACTCCCTATAAGTTTGCAGCCTTCCACAGGGTCGGATATGAACAAAACACAACCTCACTCCCTCACATAGACATGAATGGTTTCATGATCCTTAACCTCAACTCTGATACCAAATAAGAAAAATGGAGAGCATCCATTGCACAAGATTCACACAAACTGTAATTGTATTGCACACATACACTTGAATACATTAGGTATATATATAGTTGGAGAGACATCCAACTGATTCCAATCTTAGAGGGAGAGGTTGAGAGAATCTCTCAACATCCTCCAACAACCCAACCCAATCCCCAAACTCTAGTATGGATCACTAGTGAAGCATTATCTATAACACTACCCTCCCCCATCCCCAAACTAGAAGGGAACTATGGTCTCAAGCGGATTACCTTGGACCCTTCTTTCTTCCGTATTTCAAAGAGGTAGCCCCAATGTATATATTAATCGGAAAATACATTTTTTCAATGGCTTCACTGGAGGAAGTAGCTCTTCCCTACTCGTTAGTGTGGGATGCTTGTGACCTAGAACAAGGGAACAATGTACACACTCTATTTTGAAACAAGGGTTTACTTCAATCTAACTGGACCTCTCAGAACTATTATAAGGACCCAACCATCGCAACAATGAATAAAAAACACCCTGACAATGAAGTGTGATAATGATATGTATGCAATGAATATAATTTTCTTCCGAAATGAGCAACAAATTATAGCAGGTCAAAATTGATCACTGTGCGAGTTAGGCATGGATTATGATGTATAAGAAGGCCTTAGTAATAAGTTTCAAAAACACCTATTCATATTTTTCTTTTTGAAAAGGAGACGGATGGTACAGGGGTGGGATAAGGGCCCCCCTCTCGAGTCTGGACCAATTTCTCACATGATAATGTTGAAAATCCATCCATGAAAATCTGTTCAATAAAAAAATACAATTTCTTTAGTTTCAAATTGCAATTTTTACCCTGGTTTTATTTAGATAAAAGAAAAAGAAAAAGAAAATCTCATTCATTTCAAATTGCAATTTTTACTCGGAATTCATTTCAGGACAAACACGAGATTATAGACATATACGTAACCACAAAAACACCTATTCATTTCAAATATGTAAACACAGGAACCATTTGAAAACAAAGAAAGGAATATGGACATATACATAACCACATAAAATAATAACTGGAAACTATAGTATCGAAGATAAAGAAAGAGAAAAACTTCCATAAAACTTAAAATTAGCATTTTCATGAACATGAGTGGATGTTTTAGAAAACAATAATTAAGCACTAACAGTGCAACAATTAAAATTGTAAACATGACAATGTGTATCATGGCCTTGGTGGCCGAAGCAAGCTTTCAAATAGTTCCAGCTACATAGTGCAGTGAGGATAGTAAATTTATCCAAGCCTATGATTCCACAGTGTTTTATCCACTCCTGTAGAATCTAAAGAGATAGAAGAGTTAGTATTACCAGTACATAAATGCAATGAACCTACCTTCTCTCCTTTTTCTATCACCAATGATCATTTGGTGACCTTCCACATCTTATATGTAAATATGGATATACAACCTTCACTTGCCAACTGCCCTGTTGGAATTAGATTTTTCCTTAGATATGGAACATTTCTTACCTCTTTCAACAAAAAATTATTTCCATTGATTTTCTTTATTTTTACCTTTCCCACCACAACAATTTTGCATGGTGCATTATCACCCAAATGAACCTATCCAAAATCACCTTGAACATAATCTAGAAAATGTTTCCTATGGGGTGTGGAATGAAATGTAGCCCCTAAATCTACTACCCAAGACTCGAAAATATTATCTATAGAAAGAATCAAAGGATCTTGTAACACAACACCTATTACATTTGCTTCCTGATTTTTCTCCTATTGTCCATCTCTTTGTTTCTTTGGAGCTCTGTAGTCTTTCTTCAGATGTCCTTTCTTCCCACAATTCCAACACTCTATCTTTACCATTTTGGATTTGGATCTACCCTTTCTATAATTCCCACGGTTGCCTGATCCCTTTCCTCAATAATTTTTTCTTCCCCTACTCTCCATGTTCAACACATTACCTAATGCCTCACCTGTGATTTTCGTCGCATTTCCTCGCTAAGGATAACACCAACAACATCATCAAATTTTAAATTATTTGAACCAAAGACAAAGTTACTAACAACGATGACCAAGATGTTCCAACTTTTTGGTAATGAGAACAAGATTAGAAGAGCCATGACCTCATCATCAAAGTCCACTTTTACATAACTTAGTTGATTAATAACCATATTAAATTCATTTACATTATCAACAACAGACCCACCTTCTAAAATCTTCATATTAAATAATCTCTTCATTAGAAATACCTTATTGGATGTCGAGGGTTTTTCATACAGTTTATCCAATGTGTCCATCAACTCCTTCATTGTCTTTTATTTCAAAATATTGAAAGCCACCGACGCTTCCAGGCTTAGTCGTACCTTTCCTAGATTCTTTCTGTCAAGAATCTCCCATTCTTCGTCCTTCATGTCCATCAAATTCTTTTCTATTCCACCGAATTGTACGAATAGATCCTTCTGATATAAATAATCTTCCATCTGCATATTCCATAGTTGATAGTTTTGGCTATTAAATTTCTCAACCCTAAACTCTCCATCTTTTGCCATTTCTCTCACTCAAACCAGGAACCCCATTTTCCTATGAGTTACCTTTCGCTCTAATACCAGTTGTTAGAAAAACAGGATCACGAAGCAATAAAATAAAACAAATGTGGAAATAAAGCACAAAAGATACACAATACAATAGAGACATAGATATACGTGGTTCATCCAATGTGGGCTACGTCCACTAGAGAAATTTCCAGGTCCTTCCTTTATTATTATCCAACAAATGAAGGGATACAACCTACAACAAACCCACTATAAATTCCTCTTCTTTCTCTCACAATATCCTCACTCAGAATAAAATATTCACAATGAATCATAGCAGCAATAAATTTCCCTCATAAAAGAGTGTACCTTATATGGAAGAAAACCTTAACATAACTTTTACCATCAGATCTGTGACCTTATAATGAACGGTCCAGATTTACAATGAAATTACAATATACATTTACAAGGAAATTTTTCCTTCTGGGGCTTCGGCCCAAAAATCCCATCGAGGAACGTTGTACCCTAAACCCCCGTATGGGGCTCGCTTTCCCCCAGAACTGCAGGGAGGGAACCCCCCCCAACACTCCCCCACATGGAGAAGTGTACATTCTTTCACGATGTAAAGTCTTCATGGGGTATAAATACGATTCAAAACAAAAACCTATGAATCAAGAAGATAATTAGGCTCCACAACCAACATTTTTCATGCAAGCTATGGGGAAAACATCTCTATAGACACACATTGTTGGGTGTGATCCTCGTTTGAGGGCCGTTTCCATCATAATGTAGTACCCTTTTCTAGAACGAGCTTAGTCTTTGTTCTTTCTCATCTCAAAATTCCAAATTTGCAATACAATATAGGCTTACAGAAATAAAATTTTGAAGACACTCTGAAAATCCGTTGCTCAAATGCAGAAACAGAGTGCACCATTGAATTCCAGGCAAAATATTATGCAAAATTGATATAAAATACTTAAAATTATGTCAAGGTAACCCTCAACATGCTTTACGATGTTATCGACACACATTATGAGGTAAAACTATGCACTAAATTATGTGTTTTGTGCCTTGGGGTGTGTGACATTAAATAGGGCGCCCCTTCTAACCACATCCCCAATATTTTATTCAACATTAACTATAAGTGGGTTGGTTTTTGTAACCAGTCACAAATTGTACGAAAATTGGTTAAGAATTAATGTTGTATATAGTAGGTTAGGGGTTCAAGCCCCACCAACCATACTATATATACCTTTTATTGTTACAATTGTTTCATATCTTATAACCTCCCCGTAATTTTCAGAACACACACACACACACACATATATATATATAGACCAAGGGTCGAGGTCTTAAGCCCTCGACCCTTTCGATACCCATATGAAACCTTACTTAACATATGTATATTGTTTTCCATATATATATTGAGTTCCAATGTATGGTGTGTTGGTTGTGGAGGGTATGCTATGACCTTGAGAGGTCAAACATAAACCAATATTTTCCAATGAGGGGCTCCCACATGGAAACCTCTTATTGGATATCCAATGCCACTTGTCAACTAACCATTGGTCAACTTGGAGGTATAATCTACCAAATCATCTTCCCAATCAACTATATGATCAGTCCATGTGGCATCTTGGGGGTGTGGCCATGTAACCTATATGGGCGTTCCCTGTGTCACCCTTGTAGTGGTGACATGTGTCACCCTTTTACCGCTTTGACTTTAACTTTTCATGTTTGCCCTGAACTTTGACCGCTTATAAATTTTGCATACAAACTTCGTTTGAGGTGAAATTTGCACCGTTGGAAAGATATCACTGAGATCTACTCAATGAGGTCAATGATTTGAGACATAGACATTTTGATCATTTATGGATCCCTTGGGACCTTTGTGAGTGTTTATTAGATCCTCTTGGATCACCAACATACTCAAAAATCATTTATTATACATGCTAAATTGTTAGTAGTGGGACAATAAATGGTTTAGTTCTGCCCCCTAGAGGTGGTACCACACCTCCATTTAGTGTCTACATCATAAGTGACCATATCACTATGTATATATGAATAATCCTTATTTGTACATGGATCACTTCAACAAAAATATTACTATTCATATCGTCTTGAAAGGTACATATTCCATATTCCAGTAGATAATTCTACTATTATCGATTATCTTTCATTTTAATGTGTGGCTATTTGTGAATTATATTTTTTATTGTTATCACATGTAATTATGATATCCAATATAATTCCTAACAAACTTTTAGGCATCCATAACCACCAAACCTACTCTTTAAGGATATTCTATTAACCTTTAATCTGAAACTCCTTAATAAGTAATTCCTCATACTAATATCATTGAACCAAAACCCTAACCATTAAATGTTAAATCTAAACTATAATCCTTATTCGTAAACCCATACGCATAAACCTCTTTATTCCTTAAGCTTAAACACTTAATTTTAACCCTAAAAGTGAAGCATTGAACGTTTAACCTTAACCCTACATTTATAACTCTCATTCTTTAACCTTAACCCTACATTTATAAGTGTCATTCTTTAACTCTAAATTTATAAATTCCAATCATTATTCGTTGCCCCTAATTGTTATATTTTAAATAGTCATCCCTAAAATCTTAGAAACTTAACCTTAGAATTTTAATAAATTTAACATTTTAATGGAAATAACTACATTTATAAGTGTCATTTTTTAACTCTAAATTTATAAATTCCAATCATTATTCATTGATAGATGCCCCTAATTGTTATATTTTAAATAGTCATCCCTAAAATCTTAAAAACTTAACCTTAGAATTTTAATAAATTTAACACTTTAATAGTCATCCCTAAAATCTTAGAAACTTAACCTTAGAATTTTAATAAATTTAACACTTTAATGGAAATAACTATGTTTTAAAATTTAACCCTCTTGCATCAAAAAATGTGGTAGAAATCTTTCATGTTTCATAAAATAAAAATCGAATACAACAACCTCTTTTTTTTAATTATTATTATAATTCTACACCCAAAAGAGCCAAATTTTAACATTAATTATGAGAAAATTTAAATAAATAAAATGGAATTATAACTACATTTCATTTTATTATTAAACAACATAACGTAAAAAGGTATATTTTATTCATCTTGACAATGAAAAATCATTTAACTTCAAATAATTTATTGTTATTATAATTGTATATTTTATTCATCTTGACAATGAAAAATCATTTAATTTCAAATAATTTATTGTTATTATAATTGTATATTTTATTCATCTTGACAATAAAAAATAATTTTGCTTCACATAATTTATTGTTATTATAATTTAATTTATTATTATTGTTTAACAACATAACATTAAATTAAAAGGGTATATTTTATTCATCTTAACAATGAAAAATAATTTTACTTCACATAATTTATTGTTATTGTTTGAGTGATGTTTCCTATTAAATATTCAAAAAACGTTGTTCTCAATCACTTTTTAAGAAAAAAATGGGGTAGTGAGTTAGTAATGGTTTAAATACTTTCCCTTATAGGAATCATAAGTAACCCTATCACTTGTTTTTAAAGATGCCCCATCCTTATTTGTTATTTGGTCACTTCGAGAGATATATTACTATTCCCATTAACATGAAAAGTACATATTGTATTAGAAGATTTTAGTATTATGGATTATCTCTCATTCTAACGTGTGGTTATTTGTGAATTATATTTTATATGTTAATTATACTTAATTAATTATATTCAATATTATTTTTGATAAATTCTTAAGAATTAATCATTAAGCATTAACCATACCTCTTAATCTTATATCATTAACCCTTAAACACTAATTTTTTAATTAATAATTATTCATAATAATAACTTTGACACAAAACCCTAAACTATAAATCTTAATCATAAATCTAAAACCATAAACCCTTGTACATAAACCTCATAAATCCAAAACAATAAACCCTTATACATATGTGTTATAATATAACACATATGATATGTGTTATAATAACACACATATGATATGTGTTATATTATAACACATATCATATGTGTGTTATAATAACACACATATGATATGTGTTATATTATAACACATACATGATATGTGTTATAATATAACGCATATTATAACACACATATCATATGTGTTATATTATATGATATGCGTTATATTATAACACATATGATATGTGTGTTATATTATAACACACATATCATATGTGTTATAATATAACGCATATCATATGTGTTATATTATAACACACATATGATATGTGTTATATTATAACACACATCATATGATATGTATTATATTATAACACACGTGATATGTGTGTTATAATATAACACATATCATATGTGTGTTATAATATAACACACATATCATATGATGTGTGTTATAATATAAGACATATCATATGTGTGTTATTATAACACATATCATATGCGTTATAAAATAACACATATGATATGTGTTATATAATATAATATGATATGTGTTATAACACACATATGATATGTGTTATATGATAACACACACATGATATGTGTTATAATATAACGCATATTATAACACACATATCATATGCGCATATCATATGTGTTATATTATATAACACATATCATATGTGTTATATTATAATGCATATGATATGTGTTATAATAACACACATATGATATGTTTTATATTATAACACACATATGATATGTGTTATATTATAACACACATATCATGTGTGTTATAATATAACACACATATCATATGATGTGTGTTATATTATAACACATATCATATGTGTGTTATAATATAACACATATGATATGCGCTATATTATAACACATATGATATGTGTGTTATAATGTAACACATATCATATGTGTGTTATAATAACACACATATGATATGTGTTATATTATAACACATATCATATGTGTGTTATAATAACACACATATGATATGTGTTATATTACAACACACATATGATGTGTGTTATAATATAATGCATATCATATGTGTTATAGTATATAACACATATCATATGTGTTATAATAACACACATATCATATGTGTGTTATAATATAACACATATCATATGTGTTATAATAACGCACATATCATATGTGTGTTTTAATATAACACATATCATGTGTGTTTTAATATAACACATATCATATGTGTGTTATAATCTAACACATATGATATGCGTTACATTATAATACATATCATATGTGTGTTATAATATAACACATATGATATGTGTTATAGTATAACACATATCATATGTGTGTTATATTATAATAACACATATAATATGTGTGTTATATTATAACACATATGATATGTGTTATAACATAACACATATCCTTGACTAGGAACATATGCTAATATCAGAACAGGGAGGTCTAAGTGTCAATTTGATCGAAACCAAAAAGCTATCAAATCCTAAATACCTATCTCTACTAAACCCAAGTAAGGATCTAAATCCTACTAATACGTCATCCCAAATAAGATAGAATATGGAATGAAAAATCTAAATACAAGGAGAACCTAAGAGCCAATAAATCTTTCTATCTTGTTGTGATCTATATTTATATGTATGTATCTATCCTGTGGTTAAAATGAAGAGTCAATTTCTTTGGTGGTTCTTAAGGGTTGTTGGGGTTGATGTAAGGGTGTATGGATGGGTTAGGAGCTAGGGTTTTTAGCTAAAGAAAAGGCTATATCAGGCCTGTTTCATTGGGTTTTCGGGTGGCGGATAGGAGGTCTCCTGGTTTTGTTTCATTATTTCTCTATTACTATCAAATACTAAGAAGACTAACTAATTCCTATTCCAATCTAATCGCGCCATGACCAATCATTTCAGTATCATAGCGACTTGACAATCCAATCATAACAATTAATAATAAAGGTCAGTGGCAAGTAATTCATAGCCAAGCATCGTATTACAATCACAAAGCTATGATCTTCACACACACTTCCTCAATCACAAGTTAGGCTAGCACATAGGAACCTCATCTTTGTCAATCAAAATCGTTCTAAGCGCACTTCTGACCTCAAATTAGTAACATCTCATCTCAGGCCGTGGCTATAGAATGCTTTGAAATGACAATAGAATAGATTTCACTCGGTACTTGCCTAAGCTTGTCCATCTGTCGTAGCTAGATTTTGGTTCTTCTCTCGGTTTTTCACCCGTTCGCTACCAATTCTAACTTGAAGTTCATATCATATGATGTGTATTATAATATAACACATATCATATGTGTGTTATATTATAATATAAAACATATGATATGTGTGTTTTATTATAATAACACATATCATATGTGTGTTATATTATAACACACATGATATGTGTGTTATATTATAACACATGTGTTATAATATATATGATATATGTTATACCTTATACTCTTAAACATTTAATTTTAACCCAAAACATGTAACATTGAACCTTTAACCTTAACCATAAATTTATAAACTACGATCCTGATTCATTAAATCATGCACCTAATCGTTATACTCTTATCATCTCTAAAGTCTTAGAGACTTAGCCTTACATATCTAATGAGTTTAACCAATTAATGAAAACAATTATAAATAAAATGGCTTTGTAGCTACATTTGTTTTTTAAGTTTAAATAGCATTAGAAGGATATATTCTATTGATCGAGATAATGCAAAATAAATTTATTTTCCATACATGATTATTTTATTTCATTGATGTTTTCTATTAAAAATTGAAGAAATGTGCTTAATAATTTTTTAAGATGAAACATAGTTGTGAGTTAGTAACCATTCACAAATGGATAAGTAGAAACATGTGTTTATATAAGTGTATGTATTTACAATTGCATGCATGCCCACACACATAGAGGATCACATACATTAATGGAGGTAGCTTTTATCAATTGACCTTGTGCACAATAAACATTAATAATTACTCCCTTAACCCTTCAAGTTAAGTTGACTAAGATATATATATACTTAGTCTAATTTGATTATAACAACAAATCATGATTAACTTTATTAATATTGATTGTGCGATTGATTAAGCACATAAAAACATACCTATTGTAACAAGTCACTTTGATGGATTGATGAGATGTCATTATAATAGTAAGTTATGTTATCCACTAATTTGGAGTCTAAGTTGGTGTCATGTGGTTTATGATAAATATTCTTTCTATAATGTACTAGATATTAGGCAGTTGTAAAGTGAAAAGAGTCGGGTGTAAAGCATTAGTAATTGATAAAGAGTTGGGTATAGTGATATGCAATCGTCTTGGGTACAATAAGATGCAATCATGGGTAATGAGAAGGTGTTAGTTGTAACCTCAACAACATGTGGCAGTACACTGCTATCTTTTCTGGCCAGTTATACCAATCGTTAGGATTTGTTTCTTACTTCTTGATTTGGTGGTTTTGTTTTATTTCTATAAGTTTAGCCTATCATCTAATACATTTGCACTATGCACATTCTAGTTCCCGATCTGTCTACTTTGTTTTCTTGTTTCTTGCACAGTTTCTTGTTTTTTCAAGGTCTTAGAGTGCGGGAGGTAAGAATCTTCACAGAGCTTGGGGAGAAGTCTGCTCAACAAAGCATTGGAGACATCACAATGTCTGGAGGTAACTTTGCAGAAGGATATTCAAAAGATGAAGTGTTTAAGAGTTTGTGAAATCCCTTATTCAAGAGGAAAATGGAGAATCAGTAGAGGAGAAGCTACAACAACCATTAGATTGGTTGCGGGAACAAATATGGGCCATTAGATCAAGCCCATATGGGATGATAAGTGTGTAGAGGATCTAAATAGATATCGACCATGATATATGGGTATGAGCGACATTAGTCATCAGATAAAGGAAAGGGGAAAATCGAAAATCAATTAACTCATGACCATCAGATCTCAGTGAAGGAAGATCGACAACAAAGAGCCATTTCGGGGATAAAAGGGAAAATTAAAGTGTGTGCAGGTTCATGCTCAAAAATCCAACAAGATCGTTGATCTTGGTAGATCAACGATGGACATTGACCACGCAATAGATGAGCATCTTTGCATTATGAAGATTGGGAGGAAAATTAAAGTGCGAGCAAGTTTAAGCCCCACAATAATTCGTGGTTTTCGATCTTCACGATCCATTTAAACACGACCGTCGATCTTACGAGGTGAGATTAGTGACCAAAGGATTAAGCCGAGGTCATAGCTCTTGGTCACATGTAGAGAAGATAGAGTTCCTTTGAACTTTGCGTATTCGGTGAAGTTCATGCAAGGGTTGAATTGGAGTCAAAATCTCCTAAAGTTTCGAAGCCCAGAATGAATCATTTTTGTCGATAGGCAGAGGACGCGTTTGAATAGATCCTACAGTCTGAAGGTATAACACTCCGGAGGACTTTGGTCCTAAAGGTGTGTAGGTTCCCAAAGTCCCAGAGACCTAAAGTGACTCTGGACCATTGGATCTAGTAAACACATGTCAGAATATCCCTGTGTTTGGAGATCTCATACTTCAGAGAAATTAGAGAACAAGTGCTAAGGGTCACCAATCACCCGAAGCTTCGAAGAGAGGAGTGCATCTAGGTCATCGGTGTAAACGCCATCTGGAAACATATTGGAAGAGTTCTGGAGGCCCGGAGCCCCAACACTCTGGAAGAAATAAGGTGTTCTTAGTTCAGAAATCCTAAAGGCCCGAAGAGTCGAAGTAAATCCAGGTCGTTGATAATGTTGGACACATGGGAACAATATGGAAGTTCAACAGTCTGATACTCTAGGAGAACTATGAAGAAGTGACATGAATATCCCTAAAGGGAGAAGTCTGGGGTGGATCCTGACCACTCGTTCCATAAGACACATGGACCACTGGGAGGAAGCCTTCGTCACTCTGGAGAATTTGTCACTCTGTAGATTTGACACTCCAGAGGTTTACACGAGTTAGCAGATGGGAACTCCTGAAAGCTGAAGTTCCAGAAAGGATCCTGGTCATTGGTTTGTTGAGGTCTAAGGATCATTGGATATGTACCTCTCCGGATGGTTCGATACTTCAACACTTTGTGTGTATTGTGAATTAGAGCAGTGGAAGGCTCCAAAGCCGATATTATCGAAGTAATTGTGAGTCGATGATCTCAGATCAACGAGGGCCATTGATATTTGATTTTGTTCAATACTTCACCCATTTGGATATTTAGAGGAACTCTGGTTTTAACACATTGAAATGCCCGTATCTTGAAGCCCCAAAGTGCATTGTTTTCAACCCTTGGTCATATGATGACTTAACATTAAAATTTATTTTCATAACAAAAAATAAGCATTGGCTCTCGAGTAAAATCAGATGGATTTTTTTTTCCATTAAAGGGATACAGTCGATAAATAACCTATCTTGGAGTTCTGATCATATTCGTGGCTCTGTAATATCTTGTGCTCAAATAGTCAAATCCAGCAAGATCGGATAGTTAGAGCCCAAATTTGATTTATAGAATGTAAAGAAGTGCTCTAGCCCATGTTTTTCGACCTGAAGTCATGTAGAGAAATTCACGGACCTAGTTTTACGCACGGGAAACATGAAGAGGACCTGTCTATTTCCATCAAGCGATATTAATGGTAATTTTTTCCCCTATTTTTTGTTCTGAATTATTTTTTTCAAAAATGGCCACCTCTAACAATTTAGGGCCAACACAAGGGCCAATTCTTCTTGGGAGTAACTATGAATTTTGGTCTCTCAGAATGAGATCTTTATTACAAGTATAGGAGTGTTGGGATCCAGTGGATCATTGGATCCATGCTTGGGGCATCCTAAGTACAACCTAACAGGGAAATGACAAGGTCAAAATAGTCAATTTGCAGACCTTGAGGACACATTTTGAGACCTTAAAAATGACAGAGTCTGAAAATGTTGATCAATTTATGACCAGAGCTATGGGAATTGTAAACTAGATTAGGTTGACTTGTGAAGCCATCCTTGATCAAAGGATTGTTGAGAAAGTCCTCATAAGTCTTCCAAATAAATTTGAGATGGTTGTTACATCCATCCTTAAATCCAAGGATCTGTCAAATTTTTCAGCAGATGAACTCATGAGTTCTCTATTGTCACATGAGACCAAACTGCATCTAGAAGATGAGTAATTAACCAGTTCCTTCCAAACTCAATTCTCCTTTAGCAGAGGTAGAGGAATAGATAGAGTCATAAGTCATAGAGGAAGAGGGAGAAGTCCAATAAACCATCACTCAAGTGAAGTTCACACACATCAAAATCAGTGTAAGAATTTCCAACCTTAAAGAGGCAGAGGGAGGAGATCCAATGAAAAATAGAGCATACAATTATATTACTATAAAAAGTATGGGAACTATGAATCTGAATCCAGGAAGAAGCAAGCACATCAACACTCAAGAAGAGCACCATGTCTCAAATCATGAAGGAGACACCTCATATGGGATGTTTCTCTCATGTCACAAAACTGAAGAACAACACAAGGACCTTTGTTTGTTGGATAGTGGATGCAACAATCACATGAATGGTAAAAAAGATTTACTTTCTTGCATTGATTCTTCTATTTCATCTGATAGTGCACTTTGTGATGACTCTTTTGTCAAAGTTCAAGGAAAAGGAATTGTACGTATTCTCACTAAACAATATGTGAAGAAAGATATACATGATGTCTATGACATTCCAGATCATAAACACAATTTGTTATGTGTAGGACAACTAGTTGAACATGGCTATAAGGTAATTTTTGAAGGAGCATCATGTAGGATATATGACAAACCTCCCAACAGAAAATTGATTTCTGAAATTCACATGACTAGGAATACAATGTTTCTCCTATCCCTTAGAACTGCAAATCTAACTTGATCTTATGAACAAAGTGCATCCACCCCTAATGAAACTATGATTTGGCATGCAATATTTGGACATATTCCCTTTCATATTCTAAGTTTGTTGCAGAAGCACTCCATGGTCAAAGTTCTACCTATCTTCAAAGAGTAAAATCCCCAATGTGAGTCTTGCATTCTCGAAAAACATAAGAGAACTAGATTTCCACAGTCCTCCACTCACACCAAACAATGCTTAGAGTTGGTTCACAATGACCTATGTGGACCAATGCAAACAAAGTCAATAGGTGGTAGATTTGATTTTCTAACATTTATTGATGATTTTAGTAGGAAAAGATGGATCTATTTCCTCAGACACAAGTCTGAAACCTTTGCAAAGTTCAAGGAGTTTAAGGATGAAGCTGAAAAATAGAGTGGCAAATATGTGAAGGATCTTAGGTCAGATGGAGGAGGAGAATATTGTTCAAAATAATTTGCAAATTTATGCAAATCACAAGGAATAATCATGAAAACCACAACCAGGTATACTCCATGGAAAAATGGAGTGGCTGAGAGGAAAAACCAGACTATAATGAACATGGTAAGGAACCTTCTAATAGAGAAATGTTTTTCAAATTTATTTTGGGATGAAGACGTAGCATGTTCCCTTTATCTCATGAATAAATCCCCAACCACTAGTGTGAAGATGAAGGTCAATCAAGAAGCATGGAGTGGAACAAAACTAAATGTTTCTCATCTTAGGACCTTTGGATGCATTGGATTCGCTCACATACCTTCCGAATTGAGGAGGGAACTTGATGATTGAAGTGAGAAATGCATTTTTTTCGGCTACAGTGAGACATTCAAAGCCTACAGACTCTACAATCTGATTTCAAGGAAACTCATTCTCAACATAGATGTCAAATTTCTTGAAAATCAATTCTATAGTGAGTCTGAAAATCGCCCTATGGACAGTCAAAATCCACTGTTGCCTCTTCCTGAAAACACAGAAAATTCAGGATAGAAAACATATCAGGTTGTCCTTCCAATATTACAGGTACAAGGATAGCCTGAAAGTTCTCAGTACAACTTTTTTTCAAGCATAAATTCATCCTCTGAAATTCAAAGTCCATGAACTCGAAGCTTGAGAGAAATCCATCAACAGTTGGATGATATTGATTAGCACAATCTTTTTTCATTAATGTCATTTCAACCTACATCTTTTAAAATGGCAACTAAAGAGCCACATTAGGTTCAAGCCATGAACCAAGAGATTGATTCTATTGAGAAGAAAAAGACATGGGATCTTGTTGATCTTCCCAAACATAAGACAAGTATCGGTGTAAAGTGGGTTTACAAAAATAGACTCAATGAAAACGGGAAGATTGAAAACACAAAGCAAGAATTGTTTGCAAAGGATTCTCACAGCAACCAGGCATTAATTATGGTGACATTTTTTCTCCAATAGCAAGGTTGGACACTGTAAGGACTCTCTGAGCCATAACAACTCAACACAAATGGAAAGTATACTAGATGGATATCAAGTCAGCTTTCTTGAACGATGTCTTAGAAGAAGAGGTATATGTGGATCAACCACATGGATTTGAAGTCATAGAGAAGACAACCAAAGTATATCAGTTGAAGAAAGCCTTGTATGGCTTAAAGCAAGCTCAAAGAGCTTGGTACATCAGAATTGATACTTACTAGATCAAGAGTGGTTTTAGCATAAGCCAAAATGAGCCAACTCTTTACACCAAAACAGATTAGCAAGGTAAAATTTTGATTCTCTGTCTATATGTTGATGACATGATATATACTGGAAAGCTTGAGTTAGCTAGTTTTAAACATGCCATGAAATCTAAGTTTTAGATGACAGATCGTGGCATAATGAAATTTTTTTGGGGGATTGAGGTTGACCAATCAACCAAATGAATTTTTTTCTGTTAGCAAAAGTATGCACCAAACATCATCAAAATATTTTGCATGGAAGACTGTAATCTAGCAGAAGCTCCTATACCCCTAGGCACAAAATTGAGCAAGCAAGATGAAGGCCCTACAATGGTTTCTACTTTGTACAAAAGTTTAGTAGGAAGTTTATTGTATCTTACAACAACTAGGTCTGATATTATGTATGCAACCACCTTTGTTTCCAAGTTCATGGAATCCCCCAAAGATTCTCACCGGAAAATGGCCAAAAGGATTATGAGATATGTTGTTGGCACTCTCAATTTTGGTTTATGGGACACTCTCTTTGAAGAAAATCATGTTTATGTTTACACTGACAGTGATTTTGCAGGCAACCTAGATGACAAGAAAAGTGCCTCAGGGTATGTTTTTCACTTGGGCACAAATATGATTTCTTGGGCATTAGAGAAGCAACCCATTGTCTCAATATTTTCAGCAGAGGCAGAGTATGTCGCTACTACCTCAGCTTCTTGTCAAGTTGTGTGGCTACATAGACTATTGAATGACATGTCACATAGAGAAAATGAGCCAACTTCTATCCACTGTGATAATACTGCAGCAATTGCTTTATTAAAAAACCATGTTTTTCATAAGAAAAGAAAGCACATTGACACTCGCTATCACTTCATACGCGAGCTAGTCAATAATGTTGAAATCGTTTTGTGGCTCACAAGATGAACTCGCAGACATCTTTACAAAGCCATTGGGAAAAAACATTTTGATTTTCAGAGACAACACTTGGGCATTAGCAGTGTTGATGTTTGTAACTATTGAGTTTAAAAGAGAGTGTTAGTTGTAACATCAACAACGTCTGATTGTATACTGCCAATTGTTCTAGCCAATTGTACCACTCTTTAGATTTGTTTCTTACTTCTTGATTTGATGGTTTTGTTTTCTTTCTATAAACTTAGCCTATCATCTAATACATTTGTGCTCTGCACATTCTAGTTCCGATCTATCTACTTTGTTTTCTTGTTTCTTGCACAATTTCTTGTTTTCTCATAAGGCCCTCTAATGAACAAATGAATGTAAGATTTCACGGTAGCATATGAAAGAACTAATGATGGAATAACCTTAAAAAACCCATCTCCGATCTTTAAACAAAATTATATTGTCACAAAATGACAAAATATTTTACTTTTCAAACTATAAATTATTTGAACGTAGGAATTTCTGCCCGTGGGAAGATTACATGTCTTGGTCTTGGTGTGTTTTCCAATGGGGATTGTCATGGTCCAGGATTTTTTCCAATGAAACCCCGTTGTTACAACAGTCGCTTAACGTAAAAGTAGTATTGACTGATCTTTGAACTCCCTCTATGGTACCATGTATCTTATTTATAGGGTGGGGTATGGGGTCATATGGTGTGATTATTTTGGTATTTTTTCCGTTATCCATTTAAAATTTAATCAGGATTTTTAGATCAATCAAAAACTATTATTTTATTTTAATAATGATAAACTGCAATCTTGAACCATGGCTCTAAAATCTAATAGATGTTTGAATTTGCAATTTAAATCGTGCAAAATGTTATTTCGACCATTCTTCATCCACAAATTCCAACAGATATACGATGATTTGAATACGGCTTATCAGACGCCTCTTACCCATGCCTCGTCTCCCAATAGATTACCGATATTTTAATTTAAAACATTATTCCCATGATAATAAAATATCCAAACTAGATTGTCTAGGAGCAACTAACCGTATATTATGATATGATGCAAAGGACGTTGAAGGCGGTGAGGGACGTAAAAGCGTGCCATATTTTGGGCCGGAAAGGAAAACCAATTGGAACAAATAAAAGTGAAAAGCGAAAAGATGAGACAAACGGAACAAAGCACGGGAATGGCTCACACTGTCGACAGTATAATGGTCAAAAGAATTATAACCCATAGGCGAAAGCGCCGTATTGTTATTTTTCCAAAAGAACAACAAATTAAAGTTTAACATGAAACAGAAGGAATCATTGTGAACCCTACGAGTAACGTAAGGCTCCAAGTTGCGCCCTCTTAATACTACGCTGGGCGACTTTTTCCTCTTCAGTCATTGCAATTACAAAAAGAGTTGCTGCTTTTATTTCTGAAGAAGGTTGTTTACTGAGCAATTGAAGAGGGTTGTTTACTAAGCAATTGATTGAGAAGACTGACATACTAACTTATTTTGCTGAAGCGCCCTGCTTAATAAGACTAGCGAGGACTGTCTGCTCACATTTCGACTAGCTGACACAATTAACATACTAACATTTTTTCAGCAACGCCTTGCTCAACCAAAACCGGCAGCCGCAGATTAGAATCGAAATAATTAATTGCATGCTCAAATATCGTGTGTTGGGTGGCTAAGGAACGGGGCGCCCTTCCTGGCGGCCCAATTCCTCCTTGTTTAAATCTGGAAGCATCCCCGCTTGCACCAACAAGTGAGGAAATTTGTATGGCACTTGGGCGGCGGAAATCCATTTTTCCTGAGCTACAGTTTATCCCTTTCTACCGACCAGAGATGAAAGATGCTGCTAGCGAGTTTTCCTAGTCTGCTTGTCAAGAATTGCGTGAGCTAGCAGTCGAGGCTGAAAGTCGGGAATATTGTCCACTGGATGCTACACTGTTATTGCCGGTGCTCGAATAACTTTAAATTATTCACGTTGCACAGATCATGGATGCCCAACTGAGTTGGCAAGTCCAGACGATTGGCAGTCTCTTCAATGCGTTCGAACACTGTGTATGGGCCATATCTCAGCGGGTGCAGCTTATGATGGCAGCCTTTGAATATTTTATTATGGAAAAGAAGCCAAAATAGATCGCCTCTTTGGAAGGACAACAAAGTACATTGCTTATCATGGCTTTATTTTTATTAGGCGGCGGAAGCTAAACATAGCACAAACAGAGCATAAAACTGAGAACAAACAAGACAAGCAACAATCACACAATTGATACAATGATTTATGTGGAAACCCAATACCAGAAAAAACCGAAAAAACCGCCAGGTAATGACTCTTCACAGCCACACTTACTCCACAGTATTGTCTTGCTCACACACTACACACATTCCTAATATGGGTGCATGCATGTGCATGTGACAGCATGGGAAATTCGTTGGTATGTTTCCAACAATCTCCACCTTGACAACAATTTACCTGATCTATCATGCCCTTAATTCGTCACCTTTTCTGCAAGCCAAGAGAAGCCAAACACCATCAAAGCTCCACAACTTCTTTACCAATATTGTTAAGTGAATATGCCTGCATGATTCTCTCCAATATGGACCATTGTGCCTCCATCAGTAACCTGTCTAATAAACCGATGCACTTGCCCAGTTTTGATATGCTGGACTTTTAGTCAAATGCACAACACTTTGACCACCACATCTTATACCTGTCAAAACGGAGGTAGCTCTTCTCTTGTCCAAATCTCATGAACCATAACCACAAACTAAATTGTTGCAACCACTGTAGGTGATACTTTTGCTTTTGTGTTTGAAGCACACCTTTCCATGCTCTTCCCCTGTTTTTTCCATGTGACCATTTCCCATCGCAATCATCAAACTTCCTACTAGTATATAATAATTGAGACATATAACCCTTTTTTCTTCATTAGTTAGCACATAAACCTGAAGAAAACTTACAATGGAAAGATAAGGGGATTCCTGAGTATCTTCACCACATACTTCTATTGTGATAACCCAACTTACCATCCTTCCTGTCTCTCTGTATTTCCATGCCCAAGATTTATTTCGCTACTCCCATATCCTTCATAACAAACGTCCTAACCAAGTCAACCAATCTATTGACCTCAACCATGCTTGTGCTTGCAACAAGCATAACATATAACACCAAGATAATGAATATACCATAAACACAATGGTTATACTCACATATTGTAAAATTTGGCTCACCATGAAGGAATAAAACATCTTGTACCATTTTCCTAGCAGGATTAGGCCATACAATGATTCTTAAGTTTGCAAACAAATCTTCTATTGTGATTCTAAACTAACCGTTCTGGTAGTTCCATGTACATCTTCTTATCCAAAAAACTCCATGTAAAACAATTTTAACATCTAGTTCTACTATCACAACTAGTGCTAACACAACATGAATAGAAACAAGCTTTTAACAACTGGTGAAAAACTTTCATGGAATCAATACCTTCCAAATACCCTTCTACTACCAGTCATGCTTTGAACCTTTCATCTTTTACTATGTTTGATTTTATAAAAGGAAATTCATCAAATAGTGCATCTCTCTCCATGATGATTTTGTGGGTAGTAGGATCCCACAATCTGCACCCCTTAACATCATCACCATATCAAAGATCTACCTATTTGATCTGGGTCCTACATAGAGTGTCGATACAAAACATAAGCATCACAACCAAATAATTTCACATTTGAGTAATTAAAAGATGACCTGTTCATACCTCTTTCTGAATCTTCTCATCTTTTGCAAGCGATGGTGACCGAGTTACCAAATAGCACAACCTCTTTTTCCACAACTATATCTACAACTTGTCATTACTAAACACCCCTATTTGATCCCATCTTCCATGCAATACTTTCTAAGTTCCATGGATAGGAACTTACCTTCATCATATATTATCAAACACTTGATAGACCTACCAGTACATCAACCTTTCTACATACCCACCTTTATAACTTGGACACACTGCTCCACTTCAAACTTTGCATTCGAACAACTTTGACCAAATCCGACCAACCCAACCCAACCCAAGTGAACCTTTGTCACTCACCTCCAGGGACTTTACATTGGAGTCTCAGTGTTCCACCTTAACACGAACATTCCATTGACCAATTCTCGCCAAGCCGACCAAGTAAGCCTTCACCGCTTAACTCCGGGCACATTTACAATAGAGTTCACAAGTCTTTTATAGGCTTCATTACATGCAATCCATGAACACAATAGCATGGGATAACAAAAAACAATGGACCCAAAAAATCACCTGCTTTGACCTAAAAAACTAGATTTAACTCATTAACTCTTTCACTGAGTGAAGGTTAACCCAACATACATGCCCCCCCACATATTTAATCTACTTAAATTTATGTATAAACTTTTCATAGGTGACCTGATAAGCCATGGGTACGCATTCCTATCCAGTTCTTGCAGACATATGCCCATTTACATGCAATTGATAATTTTACAACTCCAAAGTAAATACATTTTTTTTTCTTTCATGATGACTCAACCATCACCTCTCTTGTTGTTGCCTTGCTTCATCTCGAGGTTCCATAAATCAAAGTTATTTTTTCCATTGAATTTCTCCACCTCAAACTTATAACTCTTTTTTAAAAAATGGGTGGGCTTGTCAAAGTATACAACTTCATATACAATAACGGGCACACTTTTAAGAAATTAATTTTAAAAAATTATGCTTTCACCAATCTTTATTAACTGCATACGAGTTCATATCAATAACCTTTCCTACATATCACACCCTCATTGTTGTGCAACAATGAAAACCAACTTTCGCTCCTCTCACACACGTAAAGAGAAACAATACTCGCAATTTCAAGTTATTGCACCTGTTGCATGCGTTAAGATAAAAAATCCATGTGTTTATCAACAATAAACCATCCAATATTGCATCCTCAACAACCTCGATCCTGTTTTTCTTTTGTCCACTCGAGCATAATGCACTTGTCCTCTATCTTGCAGTCTGTTTAGCTTTGATCCAACAGTCGATCTTCGATTTCTTCTACATATTTGATGTTGAACAAGTCTTTTTCCTTGTCTCTTAGATTCTTCAACTCTGCACTCTGATACCACTTATTAGGAAAAAGAAGCTAAACAAAGCATAAACATAGCATAAAACTGAGAACAAGCGAGACAAGCAGAAATCACGCAATTGACACCTTCATTTATGTGGAAACCCAATACGAGAAAAAACCATAGGGCAATGATAGTTGAGATTTTTATTATTCAAGGGAGAATTACAATAGCCATCATAGGAATACAACCATCCTCTCCTCACTGATACACTATACTCCACAATATTTTGTCTTCCTCACACACTCTAAACACATTCTTAATATAGTTGCATGCATGTGCATGTGACTACATGGGAAATCCAATGGGATGTTTCCAACAGTTTTGCATATTCCTGGGATGCTTTCAAAGAAACTACAACCTAATTTTGGCATTGAGTAAACTGCTAAATAATACATTATTTTGTTTTTTGTTCTTGTTTGTGATGTGCAGAGCCAGCATGAGCAATAGTAATGGGCATCTCAGCAGGCGCAAGGGTCTGAAAGCCAAGGAAACCCTCAAATGACGAGAAACCTATGGGTGAGTGTATGGTCCAGTTGTAGTTGTGTCAAATAATGTTCAAATAAGAATCCCATTGTTTGTTCTTCACAAAATAGTTGTGAAGGGAGTGTACCAGCGTATGGTTGACAACCTCTATTTTTTTCATTGGTGTGGGGGTGAGAGGAAGTAGAAAAATGAAGATGAGAACCCAACAATGACCAAAGGGTGCGCCAAAAGGTGTTGAAGAATCAAGGGTCTCTATCATAAATGATGTTCTTCGATGGTCCAAAGTGGGGCCAAATATGTTGGAAGAAGAGATCAATGGTCTAAGCGGTAGAAGTAGTTTTATGACAGGGGAGAAAGAGCACGATATTAGAAAAATCACAGACTACAACCCAAACAAAATCGTGTTTGTGGAGCGTGGTAGGAAGACCACTCAGAAAATCCATGGAAATAAATTTTCATGGACAGGATGGTAATGGTAAAGGTTGATACATACCATGCTTACGATTAGATGACTTACTTTCTGAGCAGACTGAGTAGGCATGAATGAATTTGCCCACTTGATTAGGAAGCTTAGGCCAATATAAGAGGTGTTGGAGGTTGAGAATAATATTTTTTTTACCAAAATCATGTTCCTCATTGATTAGAATAACAAGATCCTTAGACTACAATAAACACAACTGGTTCAACTGATATATCCAACCATCACAGATTGTGTAATCGAGAAAGGGTGTTTGATTGCTGATTGTCAGTTGTTGTAGCACTTCCTAGAGCCTAAGCATATTGTTCCTTCCAGGTGTCATACACTACATAATTGATCCGTCAGGATTTTTCGAATGACTTATGGTTGAGTTTTTAATTTGCATGAATTAATTGACCATTGGGAAACTTAACGAAAGAACGAGAAAAGAGAATGAATTATACAACCATTAACATATTTTCAGATCTGAGATGCAATGAAAAATAGCAAACCATAATACACAGGTTGATAACGGAGTTCGGCACAACTTTGCCTACGTCTCCGGGCCTTTTCTCTGTGAGGGAGGCTTCTTGATTTCTTTTCGAAAATTCAATGGTACATCATTACAATGCCGAATGGCTTCCAGAATGATCTGGTCATGTTTGCCCAGATCTCTAGAATCTTTCACAAAAAACGTCACCTGAAACGGATGTCCGAAGCTCTCAGAAATCGTCCGACAGCATCTCCTCCTCAACAACTTCCCTGCCTCAAACTGGCTTTGACATGGCTTTTCCTCAGCATCTTTGCTCTCAAAAACCGTCCAAAAGCTGTCTCCTTGGCCTCAAACTGGCCTTGGTTAAATAGTGGGGAAGTTGGTTATCCATCTTCAACTTCCTCCATGAATTTAGGCTCTAATAATGCCCAATAACTCCCAAAATAGGCTTAATTACATTAAAAATGAGTTTAATTAACAATAAAACCCAAAAAGTGGTTAAAAACCCACTTTTTAACCATAAATTGGTTAAATTCGGGCTTAAGCCCCCTCTCCTGGGCGCGCGCTCCTTTAGCAGGGTCATATCGAGTCCATATGACCAAGCGCTTAGCCCAAAGGGCTAAGCGCTGGCCCCTCTCCTCCTTTATGCGCATAATACCATACAATATATTTAATATTGTGGGTTTTACAACATAAGAATTAATGTGGCACATTGGTAAAGGACTATTGTGAAGGCACTTAGGCTTAGTGGTTGCCCATGGGTTCAAAACCCATGGACCCCAAAATGTTTTGAAACCTGCCACTTTGACTTTGACTGGGTGCCACGTGGCTGCCCATGACTGGGCCACGTGGTACTTTCCCATTCGACGAACAAATGCTACTTGTCAACCATTGACTGGTCCAATTGCCTGCCACATGTCTGCCCTGTCAGCAAACCTGTTCAATCACCATCATCCAGAGAGTGACATGTCATCTCCTGCACAGTCAGCATGATGACATCAACGTTGACTTTTTGACCAGTTGACCTTTGACTTT
>JZKD02S1734680.1:77467-93638 GCA_000966675.3 Picea glauca
GGATGTTTCCCCGTAGGGGTTTTACCACGTGAAAACATCGGTGTGTTGATCTTTGATCTGGTTATGTGAGTGGTTACTGAAGGTGTTCGACCTCTGTTGGAATACCTGTGTTGTCAAACACCACTACCATAATGATATCATTCTACTTGGTTGAAGTTGGCAATCCAGTGATAAAATCCATGGAGATGGTTTCCCATTTCCATTCTGGGATGGGTAAAGGGTGTAATAGTTCTGCTGGGTGTCGATGTTATGCTTTAACCTGTTGGAATTCTATGCATTGGGCCAAATATTTGGCTATGTCTTTCTTCAATCCAGGCCAATAAAATTGTTTTCGGGTGGTAGTGATCATTTTTTGGTATCTTGGGTGACCAGTGTATGGTGTTTTATGTAGTTCATCCATGATGAACCTCTTCAAGTCATCACGATTTGGAATGTACATTCTATCTCTGTAGGTGAGCAGGCCTCCTTCGGTCATCTGGTAGCCCTCATATTTTACTCCAGAGGGTTCTTACTGTAGGTAGAGGGTCACCATCTGAACAAAGGAATCTGTCTCCTGTGCATTTCTGACTCTGTGCTTGACATCTGTCTTGTAGGTACTCACCGCTGTCGGGTGAATTGTTTTCATGCTTCTGCTAAGGGCATCGGCCACCCTATTTTCCTTCCCTTTGATGTGTTTGATTTCAAAATCAAATTCGCTAAAGAGGGCCATCCATCTAGATTATCTAGCATTGAGATTTGGTTGGTTGAACAAATACCGTAATCCACAGTGATCTGTCATAAGTACAAATTTTCTTCCCAAGAGGTAATGCCTCCATGTTTTTAAGGCATGCATTATGGCAGCCATTTCTAGATCATGAGTCACATAGTTAACCTCATGTTCATTGAATTTTTGGGATTCATAGCAGATCACCTTTCCTTCCTGCATAAGGACTCCTTCGGGCCCTTCCTTACAAGCATTTGTGCACACAATGAAGTCGGCTTCTGGGTCAACGATTTTCAACACGGGTGCATGGGTTAGTAGATGTTTCAAGGTTTGAAGTATTTCTTCACATTGTTGTGTCCACATGAATTTTGTCCCCTTCTTATGGAGGGCCGTGATTGGACAACCAATCTTGGAGAATCCTTTTATAAATCTCCTATAGTATCCCACCAATCCCATAAAGGATCTGATGTCTGAGACATCCTTTGGGGTAGGCCATTCCATGATAGACCTGATCTTGTCAGGATCTACTGCTACCCCTTCCTCAGACAGAACATGTCCCAAGTAATGTATTTGCTTATGAAAGAAGTCACATTTGTTGAATTTAGCATAGAGTTGATGCCCTCTTAGCACTTGCAACACAAGTCTAAGATGCCCTTCATGTTCTTCTCTATCCTTAGAATAGATTAATATGTCATCAATGAAAACTAGTACAAATTTATCTAAAAATTTAGTATATTGTTCATTAAGCACATGAAAGTGGTAGGGGCATTGGTTAATCCAAATGGTACTACCAAAAACTCATAGTGACCATACCGTGTCTGGAAAGAGGTTTTATGGATGTCTTCACCCTTGATTCAGACTTGATGGTATCCCAACCTCAAGTCAATCTTTGAGAAAATAGATGCACCCCCCAGCTGATCGAATAGATCATCGATCCTGGGCAAGGGGTACTTGTTCTTTATGGTTACTTTATTGAGTTGTCTATAATCTATACATAGTCTAAGGGTGCCATCCTTATTTTTCACAAACAACACTGGTGCTCCCCATGGGGACACGCTGGGTCGAATATAACCCTTATCCATCATTTCTTTCAATTATAATTTGATTTCAACTAACTCAGGTGTGATCATCCAGTAGGGTGTCCTAGACACCGGCACCGCTCCTGGTGTGAGTTCTATCGAAAACTCAATGTCTCTTCTCGGAGGTAGACCCAGTACCTCTTCCAAAAACACATCTCTGTATTCCCTCAGGATAGGGTGATCGTCAGGGCTTGGTTTAGCACCTTTGATTGTTTTTAACACCTGTATTGCATATAGGGGACATCCCTTTTGACAATACTTTCTCATTTGCAGGGCTGATATTTTTCTCACCGAGACTGGTTTTCGGATCCCTTGGAGGGTTATCCTTTTTCCTTCTTTGCTCACACATTCTACGGTTTTATGGTCACAGTCCAGTTTGGCTTTATGGGCAGCCAACCAATCCATACCAATCAACAGGTCGTATGATCCCAGGGGTAATACATAAAGGGTTGCTTGGGTGGGGAATTCACCCAACATTAATTGGCAGGCTGGTATGACCTCTACTACCTTTATTTTGGTTCTAGTGGATAACTATACCAACCATGGCTTGGTTTGCTTCTATGGTTGTAGTTTACACTTACCAACGACTCTAAGGGCTATATAACTCAAATTTGAACCAGTGTCAATCAAAACAGACACTAGATGGTTGAAAATCATACCTTCTATTTCCATCACTGAAGCTTGGTGGTCAGCTTGGTTATTATCCAAGGATGCATAAATCTGTGGCACACTTATTGCCACATCATTAACTATGGTATCTTCCTGAATGTTATAAATTTTTTGACTGTTCTATTGTCGGTGTGGATAGTCTCTTAGGAGATGCTCTTCTCCGCAACCCCATCATTTCAGAGGTTCTTTCTTTGGGTTATTAGTCTTCACTGGTATAGGTCCAGAAGTTTTATTTCCGTCCACCGAGGAAAAGTTCTGCTGGAGTACACTCCAGGTTGGAAAGTTCATTCTGGGGTTCTTCTTGTAGCTCTTAAATTCTGAGGATTTCATCCCCTTCTTCTGAAATCTCGAACCATTCTTCTATTTCCAGTCTCCACGAGACTCTACCCGATGTCCATATTGTTCATGACAATATGTTGCTTTTAGAATAGTGTCTTCTAAGGTCTTTGGATCATCAAATTCTATTTGGTTCTGGTATTCCTTGGGTAACCCGCTGATGAAGCATTGTGCCTTTTCCTTCTCCGCTTTGATGTAGGGTACATATCTCAATAAGTCGAGGAATTTGTTGACATATTCCTCTATAGTGATTTGCCCTAGTTTGAGTTCATAAAACTCTTTAGCCTTCTCATCGAAATATCTTTTCGACAAATACTTCTTTCCGAAGTACTTCTCAAATTGTTTCCAAGACAGGTCCTCCTCGCGGACCCCTTTCATGTTCTTAAGATCTTCCCACCAGATGGAAGCCTTTTTGTTTAGATTGAAAGTGGCCACTCGGGCCTTCAGATTTTCTGAAAAATCATGGACTCTAAAATATTCCTTCAGTCCAAGTAACCAAGCCTTGGCTTCTTTTCCCTTCTTTATCTCATCGTCGAAGGAGGGAGGTTTGGACTTTCTGAATTCCTCAAATTTATGACTCTTGGAAGTCTTTTGCTTCTTCTGTTTTCTTCGAAAATAGGAGCTGGTCCTACTGCTGGAAGAGCCTTCTGAATCGCTAGCTTCCTTCTCAGTGGAATTGTCTGGCATTGGTCCTTTACCTCTGGGGTGGACCTTTATTGACGTGCTTCTCTCAGTATGGCCACTGACACGACCATGATTATGCATCTCAGGTTCATGCTGCATTTTTCGCTGTAGGTCGGATAAGCTTTGCAGTAAAACTGCATTAATTTCGGTTTTCTTTTCTTGTTCTTTCATTGTCATCCTTGTAGCTTTGAAATTCAACCATGAGACTCCTCACAGTCTTGGCTAGGTCTGGAGGGGTTCTTATTTCTCTTCTTTCGTCAGACTCCTTGTCTCTGTTGTGGGAGCCTTCTCCCACCTCTTGGTGAGTCACCATACTCTATTTCCATAGATTCCCGCGGCTGATCGTCCGCTTGAGTGAAAAGACAAACGATGGTTATTAGTCAAGAGTTAAATATATTTTTATAATTTGCACATAATTTATAACTCTTTCACATACATACACAGTTGGGTTCTCATTTCCAAGTTTTAATCCTGGACAAGAGAGTTACTTTAGGGGGTTACTCTTCGTAGGAGTACTTCGAATGGAGCTTATGTGCAACTCGTGCATGAGCCCAATCAGGTTGAGTGTTGTAACCATGCTTTGATACCACTTTGTCACATACCCACTACGCAAATCAAACTTTTTCGTTGATTTCTCAACAATGAGAATCCCCGAAGCTTGCAGCAGCGAAATGCCAAACCTCGACGGGGCTAGCGAGGGGCAAGTTTCACTCTTGGGGTCTTGTCTACATGACCCTATACGGTGTCCACGTGCTTAAGACAACCAAGAGCTTATCGACTATTCACGATTCGGCGAATTGCGATACATGACTTCTACCTTTCCCCATTCAAATCCCTGAAACTTCCAAGGTCTCCAAGGTTTTAGCCCAAAGGGAGATCGACGACCATAAGCCTCTCCCGATCCAACAGTATGAATCCTTTCAGGGTTTCGGTACTCAGGAGTTCGAAATGCAACGACTCCAAGACTCTTCGTCATTCAAATCTCTGAATTCCGATATGGAAGGTCATGTAGTCACGCTCCCAAGAACGTCCGCTCTCAGGATCGTTCAATCAGTTCATGAGCCGAAGAGGCTCATTGGATTCCTTGTTGGAATCTCTGTCAAAACCCAATCCATGGGTCCTTCTTTCCCTGTCACGGCCTTTGCATATGACCACTACGCTTTCCACAACAGGAAATGCATATACTTTCGGGTTTCGGGGTTTCGTGATCCCTGATGTCAAGAGTTCCCTGTTCTCAGGAATCCCCGATCTCCGATGGGCCAATTCACCAATATGGTCTCTTACATGTTATCCCTCTTGGCTAAACTCCTGGCCCACATGACCACTACCTCACAAGACTGCAGCCTTATCTCCTGTCGGGTTTTCAGACTTTCCAATGCCGAAATGTACTCATCCTCAAGATTCGCGATCTGTCGAATCCCGATATGCCGGTATAACGACAACTGGCCCTACAATGGACTCTTTTCACTTTGTTGGGATTCTGGGCTTCGCAATCCCGAAGTGTATGGACTTATTTTTCATGTGTCCTCCTATGATGGACAACTCATATTGATTCTGGTATTTTCACTATGAAAATTCCTGACCTCATGTCATCGTGACTCCCGATTTCATGAATGTCGATACCCTGATGGCCACGCCTCTCGTCAGGACTTTCAACCTCGTGTGCACGAGGGCTTAACCCTCATGCATCTCTTAGAAGATCCAACGACTGTTAGGTTTTTCTAGCTAAGATCTAATGGCTCACATCTGTCCCATGTCGCGAACTCCCACTACTTCATAGATGTGGAAAAATCAATTGTCCAGATGTTCTCATGGACTTCGGGGGTCTACGATCCCGATTTCCTCGATATTCACGAAGATGGAGGAAAAGGGGCAAGGTATGTAACGCCCTTGTTTCTTTTGTCAGTCTAACGGTCGTGAATGACCATGGGTCTTCCGACGGAATCTCGTCCATCGATCGATACTTATCCCTACCCTGCTATTTTGGGATTTTAAGAGGGTCATAACTCCTCATTCAGGGTTTTTAAGACTTGAACATTCAAGTCCTTTTTCAAGGTTCTTGGTAAGCCTTTCCAATGAGGGAATCTCTATGAAGAGATATATTCTGGGGCATTCCTGGAGACAGATAAGGGGAAATAGTTTCCCGAGGACGGATTGGAAGTTTGACTTGGTTCAACTTATGCGTAATTAAATTCTTTTATCAACTTAAACCATGCGTGGTTTTTTTGTTATAAGCATATACAACTACTAGTATTGATCGAAAATACCACACAGACATTCTTATAATGAAAACATGCACAGTTTCACAACTTATGAGCATAATTATCAGAATACATATATTTCAAGGTGCAAGAGGCAAAACACTTATCAGAAATATCACCAGGGTTAAGCAACTGCTGAGAGGGGTGCTTGTTTCCACCCAACCATAGGCTTAGCGATTCCCAGCAGATTTACCACTAGCCACCCCTGAGCTGAGACCACGATGTTGTGAGACTGCGTCTCTGTCTTCCAGTGACCAGGAGCAAAGGTTGCAATCCTTCCTCTCTGCTATCACTCACTCTGCACATCACCAAAGTTCTCCCCTCGCATATTCCCCCCCCAATCGCTTCTTCCTTACGCCTTATCCTCTTGCGAGGTTGTGTGTGGCATGATTACCCTCGCACTGGTAAGGCCTGACGACTCTACGGATGGGCGTTTCACCTCCCCATGCCTCACTAAGCCATCTACCTACCAGCCCGCGAGACATTTAATTCGGGGCCAGCAAGCCACTTTTGGTTCTCCGGACCAGTGGAGTCCAAATACGGTATTAATTCTCGGTGGAAGTTAACGCCACGTTTCCAGGTGCCTTCCACCACCATTGCGGTCTCTTTTTTGCACATCCCCTCTCAGCAATCCTGTAATAAAATTCATAATGTTATTCACATTCATTGACCTTTTCCTCAAGGTCCATTTACATCACATATTCACATTTATGAGTTTTCCATAGTTCTCAACCAGTCCCGTTATTTTTACAAACTGGCGGAAATAGGGTGTTACAACTACTGTGGAGGAAATCTAGCATATACAGAAATTTAAGTTGATCGAATAAAATAAGAGGTAGTAAAGGTTGAATACATAATATCATATTTTATAAAACCGACCTTCTAGGTTCTCTAGCAATTTTAAAGAATAATGAAAAAAAATAAGGTCGTGAAAGCATTGCAGGTAGTTCTTGGAACCATTAATGACAACAAACTAAGAACCAAGGAAATTTTGTTAATAAATTATAAACAAAGAGATAATTGAGTTTTACCAAGAATCGACTCTATTAACTCAACGAGGGTAAAACCCCTTTGAAAATGAAATAAGCATCTACGATGGTTAACAACACAATTTATAGTTTAATTTTCAAACCAAACAATAGAAACTTCCTATACAACCAACTCCTATAGGACAATTGCAATCGAAAATACATAAGAAAAGAACATATTACATTTCTTATTTGATTAGTATACCAAGGACGTGGTTGACAGAAGTATGGTAGGTAACCACTAATTACATCGAAACAATCTTAGACATTGGTATCAATTCCCTTAACCAAAACTAGGGTCTATATTAGAAACTGAAATACCTCTCGAGGGTGAATGCCCTCAAGTAGAATCCATAATTAACCCCTTTCAAAAACAAGTATAAACACAGTAATTAGTATGGCACCTAGGTAAGACAAATTGACACAATATAAATGGAATTTAAGTAAAAATACTTATAGGGACATTTGGATTGAGTATTATCTAGAGAAACCTTGCTAATATGATTTAGTACACATGCACGATGCACAATTTATTACAGAAAGGAAATGAAATTTTTCTAAAGAATTACGAAAGGGTTAGGATATGAAATTTTACCTGGAGTAGCTCAAAATCGTGTAATGAAACTCCTGTAGAAGAATGATTCAACCAACCAGGAAAAATGTCTCATTCTAATGGGTACCCTCGTCTACAACAAGGTCCCATCATTAGCTTGAAGTATCCAAAATGACCATCTTACTAGAATAAATTATACAAATAAAATGAACATGCTCGAATACATAATGGGTTGCGACCATTACCTAGAATGCTCTATAAAGTTTTTAAAATAAAAAATTAGGGAAAAGTCATGAACATGGACAAATTCTGTGACTGAGTATTTAAACAGAATATAAGAACCAAGTGAATTGCAAACATGACCTAATAACACAGGAGGTATAAACCTTCAACAAAGGACAACAAATAAACCCCATTGATAAGTTACAATAATGGAAACTCTGTAACAATAATCACGACTTCATTAAATGAGAAAGGGACTAGAAAACACTAAACTGGTTATGTCGAGGCTCCCAAAAATCTTGAATGAATCTAGAGGAAAAACCTAAAATGAAAACAAATTGTGCACATAGTTTAACATTGGGAGAACCACTCAATCCTGAAACAACAACAAAAGAAACTCAAGAACAGAGAGATGAAACCCTAGAATCTTCCTAGCTCAAAACTAGAAGAAACCCTCATCTCGCATTGGTAGATTACCAAAACAGGGAAGGAATGATCATAAACTATGAATTGGTCAGGACATTAATCACCTATCTCACATTCCAAGAAGGTTATACATGGAATACATAAGGGTTTCCATGAGACACTACATACTTATGTTTTAAATGGAGACAAAGTATGTTAATCCTTGTCTTAGCAACTACCAACTAATCATTAATCAAATGTCAAAACATATTTAACAATGACCAGTTGAGACATGATCATGACATGATTATTTTACAAATGCATTCTTAACCATCCAACCTAGATTATGATTGATCGATCGGGGAAAACCATTTTAATAAACTTACATAAAAACCATAATAGAAGTAATCCCCCCATCGACGTGGATTTATCCTTAGCAACAAGTGGCAAGTCCTCCAACTTAGACTATAGGTAAACGAGGTCATGACAAGGGTATTATAATAAATAAGAACCATAACCTTAACAATCCTTTCGTTGAAATAATACGCAAGGGTTTTTCAACACATAGAGGTTATACGATAATATTTGTAACATGGAATTGGTAGTTATACAATAAGGATTACAACATGGGCCTAGAAGTTATACCATAACGTTTATAACGTGGGACAAGTAGGATTACTAATTATGCATATAGAAACTGTTACAACTATAAAAAGTAAAATTTCAAAAATCCTTCTACTAAGTGACTTCTTATTACTAAAACTTATATGGTAAAAAATAGAAGAGTATTACACTTTACTTACTTAGAACTATAGTATTGTAGTAAGAAAAAAATTGGGGTGTGTGACATAATGGTATCAGATATTTAGGAACCACACTTGACCTTATGGGCTCAACCACTGAAAACAAATTTTATGTTGTTATATTTTATTCTTACCACTGAGAAGAAAATTTTGATTTCATAAAAGATTAAAGAAGTACCTATTCTACGTGAATAAGGGTCACATCAAAATGTACCAAAAATTTCCAAACAAGGAAATATTTGTGAGGGGAATATATGGGTTAATTTGAATGAAAGTAGGGATAACAAACAATATGAATTAATTTAGAATGTATAGGGTTTAAGGGAAGAATTACAAACTGTTAAGGCATATAATGAACGAATTCTAAAGACACAAGAAGAACTTAATGCGATGCTGTTAGAAAAATGGTGTAATCAAAACACTCACAAGACTAAAGGTCAATTTTCTAGTGATTCTAAAACTGATCTGCACAAGAAGAAGGATAGGAAATTTGAACATACTGAATCAACGACATAATATTTTTTTAACGAAACTAAAAATAGTGAACAAAAAACTGAAACTTCAAGTGACGAAAGTGCTAATAAGAAAAAATGAACTAAAAATAAGCATAAGCATCATGAGGAAATTATGGGAGAATTTAAAAAAAAATAAAACATCAAATCTTTAATGGTGAGATTGAGACTGGAGAAGAGGCAGAAACTTGGCTTTCTAGGATGCAAAAATAATTTCAAATATATAATTATTCAAGTAAACTTAAAGCAATAATGACCATCTACAATCTAACCGAGAAGGCAGATATTTGGTGGAAATATATGAAGAGAGTAAAGAATATTAAAGAACGCAAAATCACTTGGAAGATTTTAAAAGATATTTTAAGGAACAATATCTATCAGAACAACATTATGAAGGAAAGACTAAATAATTTTATGAACTGAAATAGGAAAATTTAACCATGAAATATTTTTACAGCAAATTTCTAAGATTATTGCATCGTGTATCATATATTGTGGATGAAAAAGCAAAGGTACAATGTTTCTTGAGTTGTTTACCTCCATCATATAAAAATATGATTTAATTTGACAATCCTAAGACTTTAGAGGAAGCTATGTGTAAGGCTAAACTGTGTTTCAAACAATATAAAACCAGAAATGAAAATGCTAAAAATTGGAAGGGAAAGAAAGTTGAAAAATTTGATCCACAAATAAAAGAAGGAAAGTTTTTCAATAAGAACACTGCTAAAGGGTTTCAAGGAAACAAATATAGAAATAACAAGGCTTATAACTTGCCTGAAAATATAAACTCAAAACCAACAAATTTTTATAACAAAGAAACTGCCCAAAAGGAACTGGTAAAATGTTGGGAGGGTGGTGAACCACAATATTTCAAGGATTGTCCTCACATGAAGAAAAACAACAACAATATACATAAAGTTCGAGAATAAAAAGAAGTTGATGAAATAACGAGGAGCACCCCAAACATTAGCGTAGCCTTGGAAAATAGAAAAGCAGATCATCAAGCTTCAATGGTGGAAGTAGAAGGTATGTTGAATAATCAACCAATTTCCACTTTGATTGATCTAGGTGCTATTTTAAGCTATGTTTCACATAATATAGTAGAAATTTCTAAACCATGAAAAGAAAAATTTGAAAAATCATGGTTAGTACAACTTGCTACAAGAACAAAAAGGAAAGTTAGAAATCTTGATAAAGGTTGTGAAATTAATATGAATGGATTTAAAAATCAAACATATTTGAATTTTTTGCAACTAGGATCATATGATGTATTAATTGGGATGAAATTGTTAGAAAAATATAAGATAATATTAAATTGTAATGACAAAACATTTACTTACGTGGATGAAAATGGTAACATTATTGAAATTAAAGGGATACCAAGAACCATTAGTATTAGGAAGATTTCATCCTTGCATTTTAAAAGATGTCTTCATAATGGATGAAAAGTATTTGCAACACATGTAATTGATAATGAAAAAAAAGAAAGTAATATTGACATAGAAAATTTCCCTATATTGCAAGAATTTTGAGACGTATTCCAAGAGATTCTTGGTTCACCTACTAAGAGAGAGACAAATTTCTCTATAGACTTACTACCCAGAGCGGTGCCAGTTTCAAAAGATCCATATCGGATGAATATCTTCGAGCTTAATGAAATAAAATATCAACTTCACGAATTATTAGAAAAAAATGTACATTCGACCAAGTATATATCCTTGGGGAGAACCAATACTATTTTTCAAAAAGAAAGATGGAACCTTACAGTTATGTATAGATTATCGAGAACTTAATAAAATGAAAATTAAAAATAGATATCCTTTGCCCTACATCGATGATGTGTTCGATCAAGTACGTGGGGAAACAGTCTTTTCGAAAATCAATTTGCAAATAGGATATGATCAAGTAATAAGTTAATATGGAGATATATACAAAACAACATTTAGGACGAGATATGGACATTACGAGTTTGTAGTCATACCCTTTGGGTTGACAAATTCCGTAACCTCATTCATGTGTCTAATGAATAGTATCTCAAGTAAATAGTTAGACAAATTTGTAATTGTATTTATCGATTATATACTAATCTATTCAAAGAATGAACATGAACATGAAGAAGACTTAATAATAGTTCTACAGATATGAGAGAGAAAACGCTATATGCTAAACTTAGTAAATTTGATTTTTATAAAGATAAGATTCAATATTTAGGACATGTAGTTTCTAAAGAGGGAATAGTTGTTGACCCTGAGAAAAGAAAAGCCATTATGGATTAGACAATTCCAAAAGATGTTTCAGACATACGATCATTTATGGGTATAACAGGCTATTACCCAAAGTTTATTGATGAGTTCTCAAATATTGTTCATCCTATAACATCCCTACAAAATAAAGGAACAAAATTTATATGGTTTGAAAAATGCCAATTTTTTTGTTGAAAAACTAAAACATCTCCTAACAACAACTCCTATACTAAAAATAACATATCCATATAAAGACTTCATTGTATGCACAAATGAATGCATTGAAGGGCTGGGATGAGTATTAATGTAGGATAATCATGTAATTGCTTATAAATCTAGGAAGCTTAAGGAAAACAGAAGACATCATATAACACATCATTCAAAATTAGTCACGATAATGCACGCAGTAAAGATGTGGAAACACTATTTAATAGGATGAAAATTCCTATGGATGTATAACAATATTGCTTAAAAGTACCTATTTGATAAATAAAATCTCAATGCTCGACAAACAAGATGGTTAACCTTCTTAAGTGAGTACGATTTTGAAATAAGACATATCAAGGTAAAAGAAAATAAGGTAGTTGATGTCTTGAGAAGGCATGCAAATTTGATTTATACAATTACGATAAGTAACTATGAAACCAATTTAGTCAAAAAATTCAATATTGAGGTTAAAAAGGATATAGAATATGAAAATATTAAATCAAAATTGGTAGAAAATCAAGCTGAAATTGAAAAATCAGACTTCAGACTTTCTAAAAATGGGTTGTTGATGTATAAAAATAGGATGTACATCCCTGAAGCAGAAGAAATTAAATTAATAATATTGAATGAATTACATAAAAATCCATACTCTAGGCATCCTCGCTATCAGAAAATAATTACTATGCTAAGAAAGGAATTTTATTGGCCTAATATGAAAGGAGAAATTGTTGAATATTTAGATAAGTGCATACAATGTCAACAATTTAAAGTCGAACATAGGCATCCAGACAGACTATTACAACCCCTACATGTTCCTAAATGGAAATGAGAAATCATAAGTATGGACTTTATAATAGGGTTACCTAAAAGCAATAAACAAAATGATTCAATAATGGTTCTTGTTGAGAAATTAAGCAAAGAAGCACACTTTGTACGAGTTAAATCAACCTATAAATCCATTAACATAGAAGATATATTTACGAATGAAATCTTTTGACTACATGGAATTCCTAAAACTGTAATATTAGACAAAGATACGAAATTCACAGGAAACTTTTGGAAAGCTCTGTTTAAAGGCTTAGATACATAATTAAATTTCAACACTACTTATCATCCTCAGAAGGATGGGTTGACTGAAAGAACTAATCAAATATTAGAATATATTATTATAATGTATGTTATGAATAGACCGAACAAATGGGAATAATATCTAGATTTGGTTGAATTCACATATAATAATCATAACAAGGCTTCAACTAAACTTAGTCCTTTTGAAATTATTTATGGAAGAAAATGTAACACCCATGTTTCCAAGAGTAATCCTGTCAAACAATTAATGATAGGACTTGCATGTTAAAGGAAATGGAACTAATAGTGAAACAGGTACAAAATAATTTTAAAGTAGCTCAGGACATGCAAAAAAGCTATACAGACTCCAAAAGAACCCCAAGATAGTTCAATATTGGAGACCATGTGTATATAAGGTTAAATCCTAAAAAGATTTCTTTAAGACTGGGAGGTATAGTAAATTCACTCCTAGATATTGTGGCCCCTTCGAAGTGATCACACAAATAGGACATGTAGCATATCAACTTGCACTTCCAACTACAATAAAAGTACATGACATATTCCATGTTTCATTATTAAAAAACTATATACATGATCCTACTCATGTTTTGGATTAGAATATGATACAAGTGGAACTTGAGGGTGAGTTCCAAATAGAGAAGGATCGTATTATCTATAGGAGGTAGATTACACACTGGAATCATGCCATCAAACATGTAAAGGTGTAGTGGAGGCACCTTACTCCCAACGAGGCTACATTGGAAATGGAGGATCATATCCAGAAAGCATATCCATTTCTTTACCAGAACGATCCCGACCAATATTATATAACACTCAGGACGATGTTAAGTTCTAAGGGGGGGTGGATGTGATACCCTAAAGTTTCAAAATTAAAACATATTATTATTTTTTTATTGTTTATCAACACATTATGGATCCTTATGATCTAACTCAAATACTTATTCTTTTATTATTATTATCAATAGGAGGGAGCTTACACTCTGGAATCGAGCGATCAAACATGTAAAGGTGCAATGGAATCACCTTAGTCCCAAAAAGGCTACCTGGGAAATGGAGGATCATATGCGGAAAGCATATCCAATTATTTCCCAGAACAATTCAGACCAAGATTGGATACCATTGAAGATGATGTTACGTTATAAGGGGGGGTGGATGTGACACCTTCACATTTTGAAATTAAATCTTATTATTATTTTTTTGTTGTTTATCAACACATTATGGATCCTTATGATCTAACTCAAATACTTATTATTTTATCAATAAAACAAGACTAAAATAGGAAGCACACGTTAAGTGGGACTATTAGAAGAGAGAGTTTGTTGATCCAAAAGAGAAACTACCAAGTGACAACAAAAAGGGGACAAGTGGTGAATACTTTTTAACATAAATCAACTCAATGACAAAAATCTCACGATTCTAGGGAATCCAAAGAAACATGCATAAAAATCAAATTGATAGGTGTTCAATGAGAAGGAGGATCATACATGTGTGAAATACCTAGGAAAATATTGTAATAGAAAAGGAAATAAAGAGGATGGTATGCCATTCTGAAACAAATGTAAAATATGAAAAATCACATGACACAGGAATAATCACGTAAAGCTTGTAGCCCTACAATCTGCACCATGTCACTTGGTTAAGTTCTTTGATCTGGGTTCAACTCAGGGGTGACAGATAGGGAATATGTGGCAGCTCTAATCGATGTCTGGAGGAACGACCCACTTAACATGTGTTTTCCCTAAGATAAATCACAGTTAAATGCTTTTGTTCCATTTTCAACCTTTATTCTCGTTAGTTTAATTGTTGTTCAAGTTTTAATTTATGTATAATCTACGTCATTAAAGTTTAAGTATTGAAGAACACTCTACATAAATTGAATTATAACCAACATGATCAGATTCTAAAACGATAAGGCTACCACTGTGGAAGAAATATACTATTACAGAAAGTTAAGTTTATCGAATAAAACAATGAGGTAGTTGTTGTAATTTGTAAATGAGGAAACACAAATTACCATAAGACAATCAATACAAATGCAAACAAAGAACACAAAAATTTACATGGTTCACCCAAATGTTGGGCTACGTCCACCAAGCATAGGTATCGGTTATCTTATTATTCAACTAATGGAGATTACAGTAGGATCTCACTCCTCTCTGACACACACAGCCTCTACGGGCATACAAATTTATAGCAATATACATATTAAATGTAATCTCATCCATATTCTAAATTGGTCGCATTGGTTACAACCAACCCTGGTTTATAGGTCTGAAATCCTATTCATGGATGAATTGTTGTCACCGTTTCCAACAATCTCCACCTTGACAACAATTAACCTGATACCTTGCTCCTGATTATGTTCATCACCTTTTCTGCAAGCCAAAAGAAGCCAAGCACCATTGTAGCTTCTCTAACAGTACTGGTTTTGTGAACATGTCTGTACAGTTCTCTTTTGTATGCAATTTTTCAAGAGAGACTCCACCATTATCGATGACCTGTCTTACAAAATGGTACTTGATAGGTATATGTTTTGTTTTACTATGATAGGCTGGACTCTTAGCCAATTGAATAGCACTCTGACTATCACAAAGCAACTTTACTTTGTCCTGTATCCTTCCAAACTCACCAAACAAACCTTTCAACCAAACTACCTCTTTGCAAGCATGTGAAGCAGCTACATATTCTTCTTCTGTAGTGGATAAAGAAACAATGTTCTATAGCTTTGACATCAAACTAATAGCTCCACCTGCAAGAGTAAATACATACCCTGAAGTCAACCTTCTCTTGTCCAGATCACCTGCAAAATCAGAATCAACATATCCACAAACTAACTCACAACCACTGTTATAGGTGATGCAGTAATCACTTGTGCCCCTCAGATACCGAAGCACCCATTTAACTGCTGCCCAATGCTCTTTACCTGGATTTGCCATAAACCTGCTGACAACCCCAACTGCATGTGAAATGTATGGCCTTGGACTAACCATCGCATACATTAGACTTCCTACTGCATTAGCATATGGTATTTGAGACATATATTCCTTTTCTTCTTTTGTACTAGGACATAAAATTGAAGAAATCTTAAAATGGGAAGCCAAAGGGACTGAAACTGGTTTCACATTGTTCATACCAAACCTCAAAAGTATCTTCTCAACATACTTTTGTTTTGACAACCAAATCTTACCATTCCTCTTGTCTCTGAATATCTCCATGCCCAAAATCTGCCTTGTTGCTCCTAGATCTTTCATATCGAACGTCGTAGCCATCTGAGCCTTTAACCTGTTGATCTCAGTTATGCTTTTGCTTGCTAAAATCATATCATCAACATACAATACTAAGATAATGAATATGCCATTATTCAATTTCTTAAAGTA